>JAOWMA010000282.1:0-68109 GCA_025962755.1 Colletotrichum tropicicola
TTTTTTTTTTTTTTTTTTTTTTTTTTTTTTTTTTTTTTTTTTTTTTTTTTTTTTTTTTTTTTTTTTTTTTTTTTTTTTTTTTTTTTTTTTTTTTTTGGTGCGCCCCCCCCCCCCCCCCCCCCCTTTTTTTTTTTCTTTTCTTTTTTGGGTCGGAGAGAGCATTATTTTCCGTGTGAGTCTGGGCTTGTTTGATTTGAGGCTCGAGAGAAGCTTGGTACGTCGTTGGTAAAACGCTACTCTGCTACTCAAAAGTGGCAGCTGCTCACCTGGCACATTGGTTCTCAGACAACAAGCCTATTCAAAACGTTGACAAAACGACAGTCCTTGACGTGCCGTCGTGGGCGTTGATCACGGACGCTCGCGGCAAGTCGACCCATTCCTCGCCGTGACATGAGTTACGAGCAGACTCCTGGCAAGACCTAGTTTCCAGGGAGTAGCTAGGGGCTTCATAAGCGATTGCGTTGTCTCCTGTCTCCATGGCTGAGGCTCATGCTGCCCGGGATTCGAGTTGTACCAAGAATCCCTCATGACCCCGTCTCTGCACTCTCACACCAGTCAGTCGGTTCTCTTGAGGTAAGGGGGGTCATTACTTTGGACGGGGCTATCATGAGAGAGTGAGAAGAACGCGGCAAACGAGGTATTGATCCGTCGCAGTGATTTTCCAGATATGTTTCCTAATACCGATGCAAACGCGGTAGGTTGTGCTCATACAGCCGATCCCAAGTCTGGATCCATTCAGAGAAGGCGTGCACACATCCGCGATGTGAGAGTTGAGGCCGTCGTCATCAAAACTGGAACATGAGAATCCTCAACATCACGTCACGGGAAAAACCGCCCAAGTTTGTTATGAACTTTCTATTAAGGAGATCCCTTCCTACTCACTCTCCTCATAACCCATCTGCCTGATTGCCTGAAGAAACGAGTACCGTTCTGTGTGGGGGGTATTGGTGCCATCGCCAGCGAGCGAAGCCAGGCAACTCGCGCGACTCAAACATACAACCGTAAAACGCCTTCCTGGAATCATAGTGCGGGGTAGCAAACGACGCATTCCACCGAGCTCTTCTTGGCGAAAAGAGGGCCAGCTTACCCGCGAGGGAGCCGCCCATCTTCCTGCCCGTGAAAGAGCAAAGAAGTCTAACCATACATGCCGGCCATGGGGGACGATGCGAAGACAGATCCAGCAACCATCTGCCGACGTGACAAAGCATGTCGTGGAAATCCCCTTGGCGTTAAAAATGCAGTCGATAATGCCGCCTCATTCCAAATAACTTTTCCCAATCCGTGTTGAGCAGTGACTTCGTGAGCGTCATCGTGAAATGCTCACTGGTCGAGGTAGAAAGGATGCCGGGTAACAAGGGTATGATGACATAAGGAAATCATGCTCATGACGTTGCGTGACAGACGAAGGAGCCGGCTTAAGCCTTGGTCTCCTCAGCCTTCTTCTCGCCCTCCTCACCACCCTGGGCCTTGATGTACTCCTCGTAGACGCCGAGAGCCTCGTCGACCTTGGCCTTGAGAGCGGAGTCGTCCTCGATGCTGTGAATTGTTAGTCAGAATTCGGTGTATTAGAGGCGCACATCGACATAAAACTTACAGGTTAACAAGCTCCGAGTTGTCCATCTCAAGAAGCATACCGGTGATCTTGCCGGCAAGCTCAGGCTGGATGGCCTGGATCTTGGGGAAGATGACCTCACCCAGAATCTGCTTCTGCTGGCCAGGGTTACCGGCGGCAGCGCTAAGCTGCTGCTGGATGAGGCTGGGACTGTTGACGTCCTGGGCGGGGGCGCCACGACCACCCTGGGGGAAGGGGGCGTTGTTGCGAGGGCCGTTGGGGTTGCCGCCGCGGCCGGCGCCGGGCTGGTTGCCGCCCTGGCGAGCGTTGGGAGGGAAGCCGGGCATACCGGGGCCGGGCATGCCAGCCATGGGGGGAATGGGACCACGGCCACTCTGGGGACCGCCGCGACCACCGGCGCCCATGGTAGCTTGCTGCACCTGCTGAATTGCAGCAAGGAACTGGGGGTTGCCGGCCTGGGGGTAGGGAGCACCAGGAGGGAACTGGCCGGGGATGCCGTAGACAGGGGGCATCTGCTGAGGGAGGCCACCACGTCCGCCCTGCTGGGGGTAACCGCCAGGGAACTGGCCAGGACGACCGCCCTGAACGGCGGGCATGGCCATGCCGGGCTGAGGGAAGGGCATGCCGCGGCCGCCCTGGGGAAAGACGGGTTGCTGGCCGGCGGCGTAGAAGACAGGAGGTTGCATGTACTGCTGGGGCAGGCCAGCAGCGGCGGCGGCCTGCTGCATGCGGAGCTGGTTGCGAGCCTGGATACTAGCCTCAAGCTGGCTCTTGCGAACATCCTTGCGCTGGGCGAGAGCGACGTAGAGGGGCTTGCCGTGGACCATGCGCTGGTTCATCTCGGCGACGGCCTTGGTAGCATCGTCGGGGTTGCTAAAGCAGACGAAACCGAAGCCCTTGCTCTTACCGTGGCCCTTCTTGTCCGCCTTCTTGTCCTTCTTCTCGGCGCCCTCCTCCTCCTTGTTCTCCTTCTCTTCCTCCTTGTTCTCCTTTTCCTTCTCGTCAGAAGAACCCTCCTCCTCGTCCTTCGAGTCGGAGGGAGTGTCACGCATGACCTTGGCGGAGGTGATGGGGCCGAAGTCAGCGAAGAGCTGGCGCAGCTTCTCATCGTCGACCTCGTCGTCGAGGTTCTTGATGTACAGGTTCACGCCCTGGTACTTGTTGGCCTTCTCCAGGCGAGCAGCTTCGTAAGACTTGCGCAATTCCTCCTCGCGCTCGTGCTTCTTCTGAGCTCGGCCAACATAAAGGTCCTGTCCGCGGAAGTCCTTACCGTTGAGGTCTTCGACGGCCTTGGCGGCACTCTCGTGAGTGGTGAAGTTGACGAAACCGAAACCACGGCTCTTGCCCTCCTGATCACGGGCAAGAGAGGAAGAGGTGACGTCGCCGAACTTGGCAAAAAGGTCACGGAACTCGTCATCGCTGACCTCGTTCTGAATGTTCTTGACGTAGACGTTGGTGAAGTTGGCCTTCATCTCCTCGAACTTGCTCTGGCGGTCCTTCTTGGGGATGTGGTGGCCGACGTAGACCTTCTTCTCGTTGAGGAGCATGCCGTTGACGTGCTTGATAGCCTGGGCGGCAGCCTCATCGGTCTCGTAGTGAACGAAACCGTAGCCCTTGGAGTTGCCGTTCTCGTCCTGGGCAACCTTGCAGCTCAGGATGTTACCGAAGGCAGCGAAGGTGTCGTGGAGAGCCTTGTTGTCAATGGCAACATCGAGGTTCTTGATGAAGACGTTGCCCTGGCCGGTCTTGCGAAGGGCAGGGTCGCGCTGAGACCACATGATGCGGCAGGGGCGACCCTTGATGAGGGTGTAGTTGAGCTCCTCAAGCGCCTTCTCACCGTCGGAAGTGGTGTTGTAGTTCACGTAGGCGTAGCCAAGCGAGCGGCGGGTAACCGCATCACGGCAGACACGAATGGAAGCAACGGAGCCGATTTGGGAGAAGAGCTCGAACAGCATGGCCTCGGTGACGGAGGGATCAAGCTCGCCGACGTAGAGGGAGGCAGAGGCCTGGGGGTGGGGGGCAGCGGAGCTGGGGGTAGGGCCAGAGGCGTCGGCATTGTCACCCTGAGCGCCAGACTCAACGTTGGTGTTGATGGCGGGGGCATTCTTGGAGTCAGCGCCGTTGAGCGAGGCGTTGCTCAAATCGTTGGCGAGCTGGTCGACAGCGCCGTTGTTCGTAGCGGTGGCCATTGTATCGGTGTTGGAATTGACACGGAAAGATACTGCGACGACAAGGCTAGGTTAGACGAGAAGCCGCTGATGATTGAACTGACACCGAGGCGGCAGAGGACGAGAAAAAAACGAACCCCTCCAAGGGCTCAAGTGGGTATGAAGAGGGGAAGGAAGGGGGGGAAAAGCACATACCAAGTCAAGAATCTGACGATCGGTCGTGCGACGGGACCGTGACGGTGTGGAGGGGATAAGGGTAAAGAAGCGGCGAAGGAGAGCCTTTCTTGTCGGGTGCAGTTATTCTAATGTGTGACGTTTGACCGACACACAAGAGGCGCAGCGGGTGCGAGGTTGACAGGCAGGAGGTCGGGAGGGCTGAGGTGAAGCAAGAAAAGAGGCGGTTCGGAGCGTGTCCTCTGGGATTTTCTTGCAATTGGAGGGGGAGGATAGGACGGAGGGGGGAAATTTTTGATGGGGGTTTTCAAGTTTTTTTTGGAAGTTTTTTTCTGGATGAAAAAAGTGAGCGAGACAGAGAACAAGTACGAAAGACGTACTCCTTGTCAGACCCTCTTTAGATGTGAAGGGGGTTGTTGATAGGGTTTGTGTAGTTGTTGGAAGAGAAAAGAAGAGGAGAGGAGAGAAATTCCAATAGGTGTGGCTTTTGGAGATGATTTTTTTTTTTTTTTTTACTGGATCTGCCGCCTGCAGTGGAGGGTGCCTTCTTCTCCCACCTTTCCACCCGATGCTGCTGTGTGTTGTGCCTGCCCTTTTTTTTCCCTTTTTTTTTCTTTCTCTGCTGCGAGGGGCGGCAACTGACGTGGGTACCTGGCCACCGCGCGCAGCAAGTCACTGTCATGCGCCAGTCACAGGTAATTCAGCCAGCACTACCACAGCCTGCAGTCAAACCCCATCTCCAAAGATAAGAATAAGCGGACGCAAGCTTCCTCGTGGCCGTGGTACAAACGGTTGAGAGCCCTCAGGTACCCGGTGGGGCTCCCGTCATTTATGAAAATTTTATGCGGTGGGTTTCGACCCTTGCGGATTGGCCAAACGGCCGGTGAACCCTGCGACAAACAGCACAGGAGGAAGGGGGAGACGGGCAAAAGCAGACAGAGCATGATGCATCGGCGGCGTCGTCTCCAGCCAACTCTCGCCAGTCGCAAGGCACCTCACCTCACCTCATCCTCAGTCATGGAACGCTGAAGGCACCCGGCTGGACGGGCACGACTGCCTCTGCCTTGTGCGACAAGCCGACGTCAGGGGTCGCTGCTCATTTCAGAAGAAGAAAAGGGCGCCTGAGTCCGAAATACAACAGGCTCTCGTCTGTGCCGAAAATGCCCTCGATGCAGCCCCGGCATTTCCATCATTCGCTAGCTGCCGCCTTAGACACAGTCTGAGGGCTCGGGGAGACTTCCCAGACACGCGCCGTCAATCGGTCGAGCAGTCTCTGGATCGAATCTACATGCACTTTGCGCACACTTTGTCCCTAAGCCTGACCTGCCGCCATCTTCGTCTTCCCGCCATCCCCAACTGATGCTGGTCCTTTACCTTGCAGGGCCCGGACGAGCATCTGTGACGAAAGCGTGTAAAGGCAAGCGCTCAGCAAGAAGCCCTGCCCCGGACATGGTTTGCCGAGGATTCAGGTCGCCAGACGCGTGCATTGCGTGCCTTCTCACCAGAAGGAATTCCAGGTCTCGCTTCTTACGACAGACCTACTTCAGAACCCCTCGCCCTCCCTGCACGTAATGGGCTCACAATCTTTCTACACCGACACTTACATGAGTAGAGGCGCACAAGTTGCCGAGTCAGCCAAGCATCGATGGCGAAACGCAGTGAGCATAGACTTTACGTTTCCATGCTCCCGTCCAAAAGACTTGCTGTGCGTTTGGTCAGCCATGGGCAAGGACTCAACGGCTCTTGTCCGTCAACGAGTTTCCGTCCTTCGTCAACGCACCAAGTGTTTGTCTGTCCATGGAAGGTACCTGAAGGTAAATCTCCACGGTGTCTTATCGACCCGTCCTTATCGGCGCTGGCACCTTCCCCAGCAATACAGCCTACCTACCTATCTTGCAGGCTAGTACCTGACCCGTCCGCCGGAACCTTCCACAAGCCCGGGCCACGTCCAGTAGCTGCCAGCGCCAGCTTACCTCAGACCCCGCTGGGGCCAGTAAGGTGCCTGCCTACCTTACCTAGGTACCTTATGGATGTCTGAGCCCGCGAATTACGGCATTTCCCCTCCAGCACCGTCACCGTCAGTGCTGTCCCGCGTTATCGCCGATTCCGTCCCTCGATTACATACACCCATCCGAACCTGAAGCTTCTGGAAGACAACCGCGCCCGCGAAGTCCCTCGATCACGCAGCCACTTGACATTTCGCCCGCCCTGCAATATCTCTCCAGGACATGAGATAGCAACATTCACCTCCGCCGCACCCCAGACGACTTTGTTTCTTTGAGGAAACATGTTCCCCACCTTCACAGGAAACTCTCGACGGCCCCGGAACGTGAACCTCAGCGGCCAGAACCTCAACCCTTTTGCCGCCGCATCATGGACTCCGTCTGCAGGATCAGGCGCCTCTAAGACCGTCTCCAACGCCCAGGCAGAACGGGCGCAGAGGCAACACGACCGCGAGAAGCTCAAAGCCGCGGGAAAGATACAGAAGACATGGAGGGGTCATAGAACCAGGAGGCGACTTCGAGACTCCCGCCGGGAGACGTTCGACGCTCTGTATTCGCCTACAGCAGACTTGGGTACACAGCAGAGACTATCGACGGCTTTGCCATTACTGTTGACAAGCTTCCAGTCCAGCCAAACAGACGATGTCCGACGTCTTCTGCTCTTTTCGCGAGAGCTTATGACGACCAACCTCGACTGCCTAGCCTCTGACAGACTATCTCCCGCTCGCCTAGCACGGTTCGTTCGGATACTGGTGGAAGCTCTAGATGCCCAGACAAAGAGAGGGTGAGTGCATCAGCTGCACATCGCAGTCCTTTGTGGACCTCGGTCTCGCTCTTGCTGGGCTTAACTAACAACACTTGCAGAAGTCATCCAGACGACGACCAGCTCCTCCTCAACTTGCTCACGCAAATCGTCGGCACCGCTCCCGAGTCGCTCTCCAAGACGCTCCGACAATACTATTCGGTTCTCGCCGACATTAGCAGTGCATCAGATTTTCATGGGGGGGCTTCAGAAGTCATCTCAAGTGCAGTCCTTGTGCCGCTGGGGGCTACTTCCGCGAACGGTACTGCCGATCACCCGCAATTCGACATGTGCCAAACCACTGACACAACAGCAGGCACATACCTTCTCGCAGTTTACGAAGCCTTTGCCCTGTCGTTCCTGACCCGACACGATCTGCTGCTCGTCGAAAAGAACACTCGAATATTCTCCAGCAACCTCAAGTCCGACTACCTCGCATCAGCAATTACCAAAGCATATGATGGGGGGCACATAGACGGTGTAAACCGGGACAACCAGCTTTGGCTTCTCGCACACTTCATCGGTCTTCAACAGGAGAGTGCCAAGTCTCAAGGACTCAAGCATCTGGACGCACTACATCTGCAACTCTCGAACCTGTCGACGGAGATCAGCCTGAGGTTATCTGTGAAACAGACCGACTCTAGCGCATCAAAAGCAACCAACGGTGACGATGAACATCTCATTCAACCGCTGCCTCCATATGTCGCACAACAACTCACTTCCCTGGTGGACAGAGACGGCATCTCTGTCTTGCTGGCTGAACTTACCAGGTGAGTGCCATCTGTGTCGCTTCCATTAAAAGTGGTAGCTAACCTTACGCGCAGTAACTTCGGATACCAGTCCAATAGCCAAGAACTGGAGAGCGCAAGTCTGTTGTCTGGATACATTCTTACACTCCTTCGGTGTTTCCCTAATCATGGTGATGAAGTTCGCATGCGGCTGTTCTTAGGCGATGTCCGGTCAAGAGCGGGCAGCCTACCTACCATAAAGTTTCTCTGGCAGGCGATGAACCAAACAAGCATCTACACACAAATACTGCACAACTCAACACCGGTGGCCGGATTGTTGCGAAGCTATCTTTCGAAGTCCAAGTCGGCAGACTCTTCGCACGAGCAGGAATGGAGACTGGTGTTGTTGTTCCTCGAGCTGTACATTTTCATTCTCCGCCTCAGCGATGACGAAGACTTCTTCAGCGGCATTTTCCCAGGACTTCTGCAAGACGGACAACAACTTTCCCGTCTTCGCTCATGCACCCTTACACTCCAAGAAGTCAAAAACCTTACAATCGTGCTCAAGCACCTGGCCTTCACGTTACACTACAATGCGTCAGACATCTTGCAGGGTATTCAGAACTCAGAACCGATCTCCATGAGCCAACTTGAGACATATTTCGGCAACAGCGCTACAAAGACATCGAAGGAAACAAGAACAAACAACGCCAAGACTAATTCAGCGGACACCAGGCTTGATTTGAGCAGCCTTCGAAGTATTGTCACAACAGCCTTGCGATTAGTATACGAGCGAGACTCCAGGCGGCCATTCTTACCGCAAGATCACTGGCTAATGACGTCAAAATTCGACATGGAGGGCTTCGTTAGTGCCGTTGTTGCCGAACAGGAGCGTCAGAATGAGGTGTCCGATTCAAGCGACGACGAAGACGCAGACGTTGACGAGGACACAAACATTGGCGGTGTGAACAGTATCATTCATACTGTAGCTGGACAGCGCGTATCACGTCACGCTCAAATCGAAAAACTCCGAGCTCAACAGAGGAAAGCACAGCGGGATCGTCTGCTGGCAGTCATTGGGCCGAAGTTGGAAATCTTGAGACATATGCCATTTGTCATACCTTTCGATACCCGCGTCCAGATATTCCGGCAATTCGTCTACCTCGACAAGCACCGAAGGCGGGATGGGATGGACGCCGATCAATGGAGAATGACAATGCTCCATAACCCCTTGCGGTCTCCCGGCAGGAGTCCAGCGGGGCGGCATCATGGTAAAATCAGGAGAGGCCAGGTTTTCCAAGATGCCTTCGAACAATTTTACGAGCTGGGAGAAGGCCTCAAAGAGCCGATACAGATTCAATTTGTTGACCAATTTGACACAGTGGAAGCAGGCATTGATGGAGGGGGTGTAACGAAAGAATTTCTCACCAGCGTCACAACTGAAGCTTTCAGCCAGATGGACGGCATCTCGCTGTTCAGGGCCAATAGCCAGGGCCTTCTCTATCCCAACCCGACTGCCATGGACGAACTCAAAGAAGCCCTGAGGCAGGCGAGAGTTCCGGAATACTCTGCAGAGTGGCAATACCAAGTGCAGGATCTGCTCCGCCAGTTCGAGTTCCTCGGCCGCATCGTTGGCAAGTGCATGTACGAAGGTATTCTCATCGACATTGCGTTCGCAGGATTCTTCTTGCTCAAGTGGATTTCTGGCCAGACGGGAGAAAACAGCTACCGTGGAAACGTCAATGATCTGAGAGATCTGGACGAGGAACTTTACCAGGGCATGCTGCGGTTAAAGAACTACCAAGGAAATGTGGCAGATTTGTCGCTCGACTTTACCATCAGCGATCAGGTCTCGATACCAGGCGAGCCAGTCCGAACGGTGACGAGGAACCTGATACCGAATGGCGAGAATGTCACTGTTACCAACGACAATCGCCTGTTGTACATATCCTACGTCGCGCGTCATCGCCTCGTTGCCCAACCCGCTCAGCAGACGGCCGCCTTCCTGCGCGGACTCCGCTCCATCATCGCCCCCTCATGGCTTTCCATGTTCAACCAAAATGAGTTGCAGCGTCTGGTAGGCGGCGACAGCTCCGAGATCGACATTGAGGACCTGCGCGCGAATACGATTTACTCGGGCCTGTACGAGGTCGGAGACGACGGCTTAGAGCACCCTACAATCCAGCTTTTCTGGAAGGTGATGGAAGGCTTCTCTGACCGAGAACGTCGGGATGTCCTCAAGTACGTCACAAGTACGCCCCGGGCACCACTGCTGGGTTTCTCTCAGCTGAGCCCGCGCTTCAGCATTCGGGACGGCGGCGAGGACCAGGAGAGGTTACCAAGCACGAGCACGTGTGTGAATCTTCTCAAGCTGCCACGATACAAGGACCAGGAAACGCTTAGGAAGAAGCTGCTCTATGCCGTTTCTTCAGGGGCCGGATTCGACCTCAGTTAAGGGGCCACACTAGCAGAGAAGGCCATTCATGATGTTATGATGCAAAAGGTAGAACGGTTTCGGAATGTAAATTTACTATTTACGCTTTGCAGGACTACCGCCACATCGTGATGTCTTTGTATGAATCCACGGTGGCCTCCAGATCTCCATCTACTCTAGTAAGTCTTCATCACAGGGAGTTTTAACTCCTTAAATCAGATGTCTAGAGTTGCTCGCGGGAAACCGATACTCGCGCTCGATCAGCAGATGTCGTTGAATCATGACAGGGGCCTTTCAAGCAGTTGCATTGTGATTACTGTTTCCACTTGCTCGTCATTGATTCGTCATTGGTAGCTCTTTTCGAGGAGATGCGGCTTCCTCTCTCTGAGGTCCAGCATCATCTGTCCGAAGAGACCGTTGGCCCACGCAAACCTAGTACCAGCTCGTCAACACTTTGCGGTCACAATCCACGATCTAGTTTCTGAAGGTGTCTTACCAGGATCGACTCCACTTCGCGGCGTCGTGGCTACTGACGGATTCATGGATCAACCCCAACTGGTTCGTGGAGCTCACAAGCTGCCTCAGCCCGTTGGAAATCTCCTCATCGTCGTCAGAGGTCAGGAGCTGCGCGATCAAGGCCATGGGCCACGCCATACCCGGCCCGACGTGCGGGCCGCCTGTAGCATTCAACACTGGTCCACGCATCTGGTATGGGTTAGAGGTGGAGAGAACGAAGCGGCGGGTGTTCTGATACAAGGGGTCCTTGGCGGAGAGGTAGCCGTAGTGCGGGGCCGAGAGGAGGGACGGAATGTTAGCGTCGTCCATTACGTTGTGGCTGCCGAATCCATTGATCTCGTACGAGTAGATCTCGCCGAACTTGGGGTGGTTCGTCTTGCCGTACGCCTCGATGCCGTCGCGCACGCGGGTGGACGCGTTCCGCATTCTCTCGGCCAGGCCGCCATCGATGCCGTCCATGATCTCGGCGCAGGCATTGAGGTAGCGCGAGAACATCATGTTGGCCGGGACGAAGAGCTGGTAGATGCAGCTGTCGTCGCTGGGGCGGAAGAAGCTGCGGACCATGCCGGTGCCGCCCTGTGTGGGCTCACCGTTGCCTTTGTTCGAAAGCGTCTCCGGGGCGGAAGTTGTGCGGCGTTCGAACAGGGCTGGAGAGGGGTTGAGGGTGCCGTCGGCGGCATAGGTACCGGTCAGCAGGGCGTCGGTGGTGTTGAGCAGGACCACGACGGCCTTGGACCAGGAGAAGCGGGCAAAGAATTCCTTGTCGGCGGTGGCGGCGTGGTAGTCGTGGGAAAGCTGCAGGAATGCGGCGAGGGAGTCGAGTTCGTACTTGCACTCGAAGAAGGAGTAGGATGGGTAGGCGGGGAGGATGGAGTCGCTGGTGCCGACCTCGTTGGGGGTGGGCGCAATCTGGGACTCCTCGGGGGGTTGGAAGGCATTGCAGTGCGGCGCGTTGCGGACGTAGCGGGCCTGGAGGTTGATGACGCCGCGGTAGAGAGAGGCGAGAGAGTTGGCGGAGGAGTTGCGGGTGAGCAGGGAGCGGTAGCTCTGAAGCTGGTTGCTCGAGTCGCGGAGCCACATGGCGTTGATATCGCCAGTGATGACGAAGCCAAGCTCCTCCTGAGGGTTCTCGTCGGCGAAGCCCTGCCAGGCGACGGTGGTGTCGAGGGTGTTTGGGAAGGTGTTCTCGAAGAGGCGGTAGAGATCCGGGTCCTTGACGAGTGCCTTCATCTCGGCGATGGTCTTCTCGACCTCAGGGAAGCTGGCAGTGCGGCACTCCGGCGGGGGCCGCTGGTAGGAGAGCTTGTGGACGCCCTCGGAGAAGGGTTCGTGGGGGGTGGCCGCGTAGTCGGTGAAGTGAGGACAGTTGGGCTTGAGGGCGGCCGCTGCCAGCCCGGCTAACAAGAAAATGCGGGAGAAGAGGACCATGGTGGCGGGTTGGTGGGTTTCCAGTGGTTCGATTGTTCCAACGAGGTGTGTTCACGACCGCAGGATGTCGCGATGGATGGCCCTTCGCGGGGAGGGCATGTTTATAAAGGCGGGACAGGAGCCAAGGGCCGTATGTGCATGTTCTGGCCAGAGATGATCAGCGGCTCGCGTGACGTAGAATGGGATGATGAAGATGCGGGGGAAGGAAACGTTGCGAGGTGATTGATCTATCGTAGTATTGCAGGATGCTATGATGTGCTGCTTGTCAACGTCCACCGGACCTGGATGGAGTGTGAGAGGAGAGCCCGCAGCGGAGGGGGTGAAAAACGGCTGTTGATGGGAATGTGTCGCGGGCTGGCTGCCGCGACGTGTAGACATTGGGAGAAGTCGAGGCGGCAGGCATCAGGCCGGAAGCTCACACCAGTCGATTCGTTTCGAGCGTTTCTCGCGCTTAGAAGAGGTAATTCATGGCACAGAAGGACTTCTCAAACGTGAAGGGGGACCCCGAGGCGCTTGACAGTCTCCCCGACTAGACTTCCCAGCAATGCCGACGAGAGAAGCTGGCAGGGTTCTCCGCCTTCATGCAGTGGGATCGATCTACGATGCCTAGGAGCGGCAGCCCACTCGGCTCGGCGCGCATGGAGCTGGTGGCTCTCCCGAATGAGGCATGCAGCGATTGGGACGGATGGTCCGCTTGGATTTTCCACCGGAAAGCTTCCGGTGGAAATTGTCCACCGGAAAGTTTCCACCGAACACTAAACTGGTCCAGCGTCGGGACGAGCCATGCCCAGGCGACGTTGAAGACAAGACGGCGGGAGACTTTGGACGCGATTGGAGGTGACCGTTACAATATCTCGGACCGTGCGAGAGGGGTTGGAGACACGAGAGACGACAGTTGGAGGAGTCGTTGGGGCGGTGGTATTACTAAGCTGGCACGTGCCCGGAAGTACCTACCCACGCTACCCACCTACCTTACCTATTCAGGAGCTGTTACGCAGGATGAGCATATCGGCTGGGGCGCACTAACATTTAACCTTAACTGCGACAGACCACTCGCTCACTACTAAGTAGGTACACTATACACTAAGGTAAGGTACCTTAGATACCTTGGCCCCTGATGCAGCAGGGCCACTCTTAACGAAAGACACATCCGCTGTACTCGTATGCAGCTGAACCACACCGGGAACCCGACTCCGCGCCCAAACCGGCGCATGGCGTGCATGCTCTCCAGACCGGCCGGCTGCAGAAGCAATTGGATTTAGCCCTTCGGCAGCACAATTGGCGTCGAGACGTCTGCCAGTGCTGACTTCCGGCGCGTGTGACGGGACAGGAGACACTTGGAAGTCCACCCCTGGTCCGCGTCCGCCCCGGCGTGCTGGAGACACCTGGACAACCTGGAAACCCTCCGACAGGGACCGCCCGCCTTCTTATAGCCGCACATGTGTCCTGTTGGGCCCGCAATCCGCGGCACCGTTGCTTCTTGATACTCGATTCCGACAGCATCTCTGCGCGCGCGTGGAGAACCTGGCAGCGGCCGAGACTGCAGACGGAGCCTAAGACCAGACGCCGAGACGCCGAGACCCGACTACCTTAACCTTCAGCCGAAACTGCTCATTCCAGCGCCTGCGAACAACTACTACTTGCGCTAGCTAACGCCCGTCATCTCGACCGAATCTCCAACTAAGGTGCCTCACCTTACCCACAGCTGATTGTACTTGGACAAAAGAGCAAGTAACGCCACTTTTGGGGGGGGCGGCAGTTGTTCTTCCAGCCTTATGGCGCCTTGAAGAGCTTCGCCTTTCTACACACACCGGCGGCCCATCTCGGAGACAGCTTCGCATCTGTTCTCCTGCACTGCTCGTCGCGTCAGCCCACCATGGCCGTCCTCGTCCCTGCCATCGGTCTGTCGAGGCCCATTCGCTTGCTGGTCCTTGCCGTCGTTGTCGTCTTCTTACTGTTCTGGTGGCCATCCTCAGAAGGCGGCGGACTGTCTTCCCTCTTCTTTTCCAAGTCAAACCTGCAGGCTCAACGCGCCATTCTCAAGTACATTGATCCCTTGATCGGGACCGTCAATGGAGGTGAGTTCGCACCCCGGAACATGTCGGGAACATTTAGCTGATTCTCAAACAGGCCATGTTTTTCCCGGTGCAACACTGCCGTATGGTCGGTTGTAACTCCCTGTCCCGAGATTGACCATGTCACTGACAACTGCACAGGAATGGCCAAGCCTTGTGCCGACACCAACTCTCGCGCTGAGAATGCCGCGGGTTGGGTTTCTGATGATTCCAAGATCACCGGATTCTCCCATCTGCATGATTCAGGCAAGTTGATGCGCAGTATTCGATAAGATTATCATCGGCTAACCCGTTGCGCAGGAACCGGTGGTGTAAGAGGTTGCCATGGTCGCTACGTTTGTGATATCGCCTGACATTCGTTCTAGTCACCCTCGCTCGGAAACTTTCCTCTGTTCGTCCATCCTGGGTGCACCGACGATGACTACACGGCATGCAAGTACACAACAGACCAACGGAGTCTTTACCGTGTCAACAATTCCGTCCGGGCCACCCCAGGCTATTTCTCAGTCGACCTGTCCAATACCGTCCGTGCTGAGATGACGGCCAGCGAGCATACTGCTCTGTACCGCTTCACCTTTTCGCCGAATGACACGGTCTCTTATCCAGACGTAGCCAACCAGGGCACTATCGACGCCGTGAGCAAACCTTTGATTCTTATCGACCTAACCGATATTGCCCAGAGCAGGTCCAGTGGCGGCATTCAGGTGTACGAATCGGGCCGTATTATTGGTGATGGTACTTTCCGGCCGTCATTCGGAGAGGGCACGTATACGGCCTTCTTCTGCGCCGACTTCCAAGGTGCGACCATCCGAAAGTCGGGTGTTTTCGAAGGCGAAAACCCGCGCGAGGAGCCGAAACACATATCGGAGTTCACCCGAGGCATAAATAACCCAACCGGCGCTGCTGGCGCATGGTTGCATTTCGAGCGTCCCGAGAACAATCAAATTCTCGCCAGGGTTGGCCTCTCGTTCATTTCCGTCCAGAAAGCCTGCCAGAATGCCGAAGCCGAGATTCCAAGGTTCAACTTCGAAGGGACCGTGGAAGCTGCCGAGTCGATTTGGGCAGAGAAGCTCTCAGCAGTCCAAGTCAACGCCCGAGGAGTCAGCGAGGATATGCAGATTACCTTCTGGTCCGGTCTGTACAGAAGCCTGCTGTCACCGCAGAACTACACGGGAGAGAACCCGCTGTGGGAGTCCTCCGAGCCATACTTCGACTCCTTCTATTGCATCTGGGACTCGTTCCGGGCCCAACATCCCTTGCTGACCATCATCGATCCAGAGGCTCAGACGCAGATGGTTCGGGCGCTGCTGGATATTTACAGGTTCGTTGGCAAGCTTCCGGATTGCAGGATGTCTTTCTGTAAGGGATTCACCCAGGGTGGGTCGAACGCCGACATTGTCATTGCCGACGCCTATCTCAAGAATATCAGCAACGGCGTGGACTGGAAGACCGCATACGAGGCTGTCGTCTCTGACGCGGAAGGTGCGTCACCGCCACGGACCGGACTGTGAGAATCACTAACGGAATCGCAGTGGCACCACAAAGCTTTCGCGTTGAAGGCCGTGGCAACCTCGAGAGTTGGTTCGGACTTGGATACATCGCCAAAGACCATGTCGACAGGGTGGCGATGGGACCAAACAGCCGTTCCATTTCTCGGACGGTCGAGTACGCCTACGACGACTTCTGCATCGCTGAGATGGCGCGTGGTCTTGGCCACAACGAAGACCACACAAAATACATGCAACGCAGTGCCAACTGGCAGAATCTGTGGAACCCAGAGCAGCCAGACATCATCCAAGACAAGAACGAGAAGGAGATCGAGACCACGAAGTACAAGGGGTTCCTGATGCCGAGGCTGATCAACGGTTCTTTCGAGTACCAGAACACGCGCATCTGCTCGCCCGACACGGAACAGCACAAGTGCTACTTTGACACCTATCAGGCGACGTACGAAGGCTCGCCGTGGCTGTATTCGTTCTTCGCGCCGCAGGACATGGCGACATTGATCAAGCTTATGGGCGGGCGCAATGCCTTTGTCGACAGACTCGAGTACTACCACAGCGGGGAGATTGTCTATATGGGCAACGAGCAGGGCTTCCTGACCGTCTTCCAGTTCCACTACGCCGGACGGCCCGGCCTTAGCTCCCGTACCGCGCGGGGCTACATTCCGTCGCAATTTAACGCGAGCATAAACGGCATCCCGGGCAATGACGACTGCGCCATGGGTGCTTTCAGCGCCTTTGCGATGATGGGCTTTTTCCCCGTAGCCGGGCAGGACGTGTACCTTCTCATCCCGCCATTCTTCCCCGAGGTTCGGCTCAAGTCGCGCGGAGCCAAGCCCGCTGTTATCCGAAAGGTCGCCAAAGACGACAAGGAGCTGGCCGAGGGCATATACATCCAGGGCGCAACGTTGGACGGAAAGCCGTACACCAAGAACTGGATTAACCACGAGTTCTTTCACAATGGGGGCACGCTGGAGCTGACGGTCGGGTCGAAAGAGAGCGACTGGGGCACCAAGGAAGAGGACGTGCCGCCCAGCTATCCCGCAAGTCCGAAAACAACAGGAGCAACTCGAACACTGGGTTGAAGGAGACAGATGCAACAACCAGCAATCAGCAACAGCGCCGTCAAGTCATACGACGGCTCCTCTGTAGTAATAGAAGTCGGCGAAAAGCGCCATCTAACCCCCCCATCTGCAAACATCGGATCTCGGCCAAAAGCGACTTTTCGCCGTCGGGCTACGAATCCCTGTCGCCGAACGACATCGGAGAGGCCCTAGTGGGTATTAGAAACTTGAGCTCTGTGATTGGCTGCGTGCAGAGGTGAACCCCAGAAGCTAGGTCATTTTTTTTGCTGCATCCAAGTGACTCGGCTTCTCCCGGTCCCCAGTGGCTGTGGTACGGAGGTACCTTTCAGCTGCCAGAAGAGCTTGCAGGATTTACCCGCCGTCTACTTGTGCCGCAACGCGGTTTCCGCGCACCTCAGAAGTATCGACGGAGTCCTACAACCCCAGGACCGGTTTCTCTCGGCTATCACCAACAG
The DNA here is from genome assembly GCA_025962755.1 of Colletotrichum tropicicola. Lineage (NCBI taxonomy): Eukaryota > Fungi > Ascomycota > Sordariomycetes > Glomerellales > Glomerellaceae > Colletotrichum > Colletotrichum tropicicola. The sequence goes on from JAOWMA010000282.1 coordinate 16,944, forward strand.
CCGGAAACCAGGGCCCGAGCTTGGTGGTCGAGTGTCACTGACGGCGTGCCAGGGCATTTCTCCCCCCTCCATTACGTATTATTAGAGGGAACAGGACGAAGCTCTCCCAGGAGCAGCAGCCCCAGCCAGCCACGGGAGTCCGTTTCTTAAGTATCCGCCGTCTGCTCTTCAAAGCACGGAAAATAGAGTCCCGCCCAATTTTGACTACACCACCATTGCCCAATTGACGAACCAAGACAACCGGTCTACCGAGGTGCTCCTGCAGGAGACCAGTTGCGCGCATAGCTACGCCTTGTACCTAGTCCGCCGCTAGCTACGCTCGGCTCAGGAGACAAAGACGAATCCGGCGACCTCGACGACGAAGACGACGCCCGCCGCCACCGCCTCATTGACAGACACCTCTGGGACGGTTACCCATTCGCCCCCTCTGAACACCCTCGGTTGCCGCCAGTTCCCTCTGCCTCCTTCATTGGGGTTGCCCACGAGCTATCCTCGACAAGCAGCGGATTCGCACACTTCGTCGCCTGGAGCGCATTGAGCATTGAGCCTGAACACTAGCAGCCAAGATGAGCACTTCCGCCTCGCCCCTCGCGAGGAGTCTGCAGCGCAGCACCCGCAACTTCGCGAAATGTCGATACTGTCCCACGCGCCCCTCTCGGGCCGGCCTCGCCACTGCCAGCACGATAAGGAGCACGGGCAGGATACCTTCGCCGCGGGGTGCTGCCGTCACAATTTTCAGGCCACTGGGCGCGCGGACGTTCACGACAAGCAGGACACGACGCAGCGAGGAGGAGGAAGAATTCGACCCCGCGTCCATTGAGCGCGAGTCGGATCAGGTCGATGTCTGTATCGTGGGCGGTGGTACGTCGACCTGGCCGCGCCCTCTCTTCGACTCGTGAACTAACGACTCTCTACACAGGCCCCGCCGGACTCAGCGCCGCGATTCGACTAAAGCAGCTCGCCAACGAGGCTGGCAACGAAGATTTCCGCGTCATCCTCCTCGAAAAGGCAGGCGAGATGGGCGCCCATATCCTCTCCGGCGCCGTCATCCAGCCCACCGCCATCGACGAGCTCATCCCCGACTGGCTCTCTGAGGACAATCCGGACCGCTTCGAGTACGCGACGCCCGCTGGCGGCGACCGCATGCGCTTCCTCACCAAGACGAGCTCCATCCCGCTCCCGACCCCGCCGCAGATGCACAACGAGGGCAACTACATCGTGTCGCTGAACCAGTTTACAAAGTGGCTCGGGGACCGCGCGGAAGAGCTCGGCGTCGAGGTGTACCCGGGCTTCGCGGCTTCCGAGGTCCTGTACAAAGGCGACGGCAGCGTCCAGGGCGTCGCGACCAACGACCTCGGCATGGGCCGCGACGGTAAGCCCAAGGAGACGTTCGAACGCGGCATGGAGTTCCACGCGCGCTGCACCCTCTTCGCCGAGGGCTGCCACGGCAGTTTGAGCAAGCAGGTCATCAAGAAGTTCGACCTGCGCCGAGACAGCCAGCACCAGACGTACGCGCTGGGCATCAAGGAGGTGTGGGAGGTACAGCCAGAAAGGTTCCAAAAGGGTTCCATCACACACTCCATGGGCTATCCCCTGTCCAAGGACCTCTACGGCGGTGGCTGGATGTATCACTTTGGCGACAACCTCGTCAGCATCGGTTTGGTGGTTGCGCTGGACTACGAGAACCCCTGGGTCTCGCCCTACGGCGAGTTCCAGAAGATGAAGCACCACCCCATGTACAAGGAGGTGCTCGAGGGCGGCAAGTGCCTGACGTACGGGGCGCGCGCGCTTATTGAGGGCGGCTTCCAGTCGATACCCAAGTGCGCATTCCCCGGTGGCGCCCTCATTGGCGACTCGGCGGGCTTCGTCAACCTGCCCAAGATCAAGGGCACGCACAACGCCATGAAGTCGGGCATGCTCGCGGCCGAGGCGGCGTTCGACGCGCTGTCGTCGAGCGAGGGCGGCGAGGAGGACGGCACCGTGTTCCTGTACGACTACGAGGACAAGCTCCGCGAGTCATCCATCTGGAAGGAGCTCAAGGAGGTGCGCAACTTCCGCCCGTCGTTTCACACGCCGCTTGGCCTGTACGGCGGCATCATGTACTCGGGCCTTGAGGCGTACGTCCTCAAGGGGCGGGTGCCCTGGACGCTGAAGCACAAGACGCCGGACCACGCGGCGACGAAGCCGGCGGACAAGTTCCCCAAGATCGAGTACGAGAAGCCCGACGGCAAGATCAGTTTCGACATCCTGACAAGCGTCAGCCGCACGGGCACCAACCACGAGGAGGACCAGCCGGTGCACCTGCAGGTCAAGGACTGGGAGAAGCACACGCGCGAGACGTGGCCCACTTTCAAGGGCGTCGAGAACAGGTTCTGCCCGGCCGGCGTGTACGAGTACGTCGAGGACGAGTCCAAGGAGCTGGGTGTGAGGTTCCAGATCAACGCGCAAAAGTAAGTTTGCTTCATTTTCTTCCCTATTTTGTCCACGTCTTTGGTGGCTTCACGAATCGTTCCGCACGAATCGTGGAGGCAATCGATAAATGCCATAGTGGGTGGGTGACTGACTCTTCGTTTCTCCGCAGCTGCATCCACTGCAAGACGTGCGACATCAAGGCGCCGCACCAGGACATTAACTGGCAGGTTCCGCAGGGAGGCGAGGGACCCAAGTACTACATGTCATGAGGTTGCTGAAGCTCACTTCGGTGAGGGGGGGAAAAGGTAACAAACGACAAACGACAAGCGCCGAGAGTCGATGAATCTGGTCCTGTCATCTGTTGTGTACGGCCGTAGAATCAAGATCCCAACTTCAGACAAACATGCGGCGGGATGAGAAAAGGAGGCCCGATGTCCATGTCCATGTCCATGTCCATGTTCTGGAAGGGGGGGAAAATGCACGTGTTGGGGGCGGGAAATGGAGGCAAAATTAACCATTCAAAGTTTCGGGGGGCCAAATGTAGGAAGGAAGGATAGGAGTTTGTAAAGGTACGGCGCATAGAGTTGTCCTGTACGAATACACAGAGCCAGCAGCGGTACCCTTACTTTGCGACTTGTGGTGAATGACGACATGCTTTCCTCCCACTACCGCTCGGGCATATCAGACGAAGACCCGACCGCGGACACTTTGCGGGTGCATGACGAAGGCTTCTGGAAGACGACCCCAAGGCAAGGGGGCCCGACTACGACGACGACGTCGTCCGGCCTGTGATGCACATGAGGGAGGGGAGGGGCGGCGAATCCAGGCGAGTAAGTCGTGCCCTTGTGCCCCCGATCGGAGGTCGACCCAGACTGGGGGGATGGGGACGACATCGGAGACACCAAGGGCGGGTTGCGAGACACCAGTGGTTTTTGGACTTCATGCGGCGGGCGAGGCTGGAATGGACACATTGCAACAAGAATGGAAGGATTGGAGAGTCAGTGTGGCTGGCACGGCCGGCAAAGGAATCGAGAGTCGCATGCCAACGTGGTAGCACATGCGCACGCCTGGCGACTCGCGGAAGTCTTTGGGTTCATCGGTTTTGGCGATGCCGCTGCCCAATGCCCAAAGCCCAATAATAGGGAGGGTGGATGGCAAGGTTTGCGGCGGCGCGACCGACGAGAAGAAGAAAAAAGACACCAGACGCGACATGACTGCTCACGTCGTGACCTGGAGATGCCCGACGAGGCTGTCGGACGGTGGTGTTTGAAGTTGCATGAGTCGCAGCGCAGATGGAGCTCTCTTAGCCCCCGCGAGGCCGAGATGCGGCCTTCAGACTTGTTGGAGCCAAGCAGGAAAGAAGAAGGGGGGGGGGGGGGGGCACCTACGGCTTTGCCTTAGGCTGGAGCTCGCACATGCATGAGTCGCGCAGGCAAAGCCGACGGTGTGGAGAAGTACCTTGACTTCGGGATGGATCTCGGGGTACATTCAGGTGCACGGGCCATGGTCCCGCGTCTCGTGCAGCCCTGGTACCCGATACCTGGCCGTAAGATTACCGTAAAATTTGCATCTGCAAAATCGCTGCAAGTGCCCATCTCTGCCGCGACGGTGAGGCACCACCAGACCGCCGCGAGATGGAGGCACCGCGAGCTGGCAATCGGATGTTCTAGTCGCCGCCGGCAAGCGACGCCTACAACATCGTCAGCCGTCGGGCAGTTATCGGAGTCTGAGCTGAGGGTCCTCGGTGGGTGTCGACAAAGTTTTATCGGGCGAAAGTTCGGGTTCCAGTGATGGACCGCGGCGTGGCAAGGCTCGCGTACTTGGTACGCGAAAATCTTACGACCGGGGGGGCCAGCCAGGACGTGGAGGCGAGCGACACACACCGTACACGCCCAGGCCAGCCTTCCACCCTTCCCAATGCTTTTTTCACGTCCCCCTGCCGTGGCTGGCAATGGCCGATTGGAACCGGTCTGGAGTTGGAGTCAATGACTCACACGTCGGAAGCCGTCTGTTTGTTGCCGTGTGGCCCATAAAATTCCTGTTCTAGGGCCGCGGATGCCCGCAAACAGTGCAATCGCCATGGAAAAGTGCCGTTTGCGCGTTCCTGTCAATGGGTTTTTCGTTTGTGTTGGCCGTTCCGGCGGTGGACTGTGACTGTTTCGCGTCGCCGAGTCGTCGCGTCCGGGCAAAGCGTGGTCTGCTGACGCTCCTGACAGATTTGACGGGGGAGCCCGTTCGCTGTACACGATGCCGATGGCGGTGTGATGGTGATGCTGCCGCGGTTTGCTGCTGCTCAGCACTGACAGAGGCCAGGTCGGTGCTGATCGTCAGTGAGGCATCAAAGTAGGGGGCAGGCTCAGCGTTTCAGACCGCTAGCGTGTGGTTGGAGTGTGAGGGAGGAAGAGGGTTGGGAAAGGGAAAAAGCCCCTTCGCTTCGGCTGCTGGGAGGATGCAAAAATCAAAAAAAGGGGGGGAGGGGAGGAGGAAAGGGGTGGTGGTGAAGGGGGGGCCCAGTCAATGACAGTCCAGACCAGCACCCAAGTGGCTGGAGCTGTGGGTGTGGTGCAGCTGCCAAAGGGACGTGACGCGGCGCTGGCAAGCTCGGGGGAGCTGAGAGAAAGAGGCAGAAGCGAGCGGAATGGGTCGGCAGGTCGTGGGTAGCGTTGGCGGTAGCGGCATCCAGTCAGGTAGTGCACACGGTAGCGCCGCGGTGGGATTTGCATTTGGCTGGTGTGCGTCCAGCAGGCTGTCTTGATTGACACGGACAACCTGGAAGGCCCACGGGCGTGTGGTCGGCGGCACTGGCAGGTCGGTAGCTAAGGCAAGGCAAGGTAAGGTAAGGTAAGGAAGGTAGGTTGGTTGGTTTGGGCTGAGCTGTCGCTGTCGCCGTCGCTGTCGCAGTGCGGCTGCGGGTGGGAGCGCGCGGGCGAGCGACGACGCGCTATGGAGATTCCGTTCGAGTCTTGTTTGCCTCTACCTAGGTAGGTAGGCCAGGCGGGCGGGTAGTCGTCGTCGTAGGTCACGTCCCGGTGGTGTCGCGACGACGCGTCGTTTGGTCGTGGTGAGGATCCGTCGTGATACGAGGTGTTGCATGTTGCATCGTGGCCGGCTGCGCAAAGGAGCTTGTCCGCAGAGGTCCGAAGTGAAAGCGAGCAAGAGAGGGAAAAAAAGAGTCGGTGCTGCTGGAATCAAGGAGTGTGTGTGGACGGCTAACCCTGACGACGAGTCGACGACACGGCGAGCGAGGAATGGCCGACGGCCCATCAGGGATGAGCCACGGAGGCGGGCGAGTCGAGGGCCGCAAAAAGTGGAATAAAAAGAAGAAAAATTGCGGCGAGCGCAAAGCAGGCCAGCGGGAGGTGATGATGACATGGCCCCGTCAGGGAGGAACAGCAACAGCTATGGACAGCAACAGCAACAGCAACAGCGGGTGCCTTGGGGCGGCAGCACTGGCCAGAATGCATTGTCGCAAAACAGACGACCTGGCGGCTTGTACAGCGACCTGGGACGCGGTGCGGCGATACTTCAGGGGCTGGGTGGTCACAACAGGGGTGAATGGGGTGCCGACGAGATAAAATGAGCCCAGCGGCGGCCGCTGATTGGGTGCACCGCCTTAGCGCGGCCGCTAAGCACAGGCAATGTCAAGCAGGACCAACCGCCACGGCGCACTGGCCGTCTGGGGCCCCTGGACTGTGTGGCAGGGGGGTGTCGTTGGGGCGACTGCGCAGGCCGGCGATGGCCAAAATTATAAAGAGGCAGGCCTCCCTCCAACCCGCTTGTTTCGAAATTCTTGCGCGGAAGCTCCGACCGACCGCCTTACGTAGTCACACCCACTCACGTTCGGCCTTTCTAATTTTCCTTCTCCACCCCCACTCAAACAACCCCAAACCCAATCCCCAACCAACACACTCACACACGCACGATCGTGCATCGTCGTCGTCGTCGTCATCGTCATCGTCCCCGCGGCCTGCCCTCATCGCACACCCGCACGCCCGTCTCACCGACGGACAGACAGGCAGGCAGACAACACAACCCCGCTGTCGCCCCATCTCCTCGCCGAGGTCGATCTCTACTACTCTCCCACTCCCTCCAACTAACGACGGAGCTGTCAACACCAGCCAGGGCCCAGGCGGTATCGCTCTCTTAACTGAAAGTGTTCCCGGACATCCTACCCTGACGAGAAAGGACTGGAATACGTTCCTTTCGAGACCTTCCTTCGTTACGTTACTCGCGCGATCCCTTCCGACGACAACCAGGTCGAGAACGAGTCGCTGCGCTCTGTAGACAATCCGTGCGCAATCGTCGACGAATAGAGACAAGTGCTTTGAACCGTGACGAGGTATCCCGAGACGTCGAGTTGATTGGTGGTATCTGGGTCATTCGCGACGAATTCAAAGCGACGCCTACGAAACCAACGACCCTCTCGTCGACCTACCTCACTTGATCCATCCGCGCCTTCTCCTTGCCCGCTCTCTGTAAGCCTGGCATTCATCACCAAGTCGTCGCATCGCAAGAAGATCCGCGCAGACCTACCCATCTGTCTTGAGCAGTCGCTGTAGGGGAGACATTCACTTGTTCATCTCCCACAACTGGTACGGTGCTACTTCTTCTAATCGTCATCCCACCCTCCTTTGCATCTATCTGCCTTCCCTTGCGCCTTCCTCGCCTGCCTCCCCCTCTGCCTACTGCACCTTCCCAGCTTGCGCTGCCACCGCCCCAAGACTCACCACCTCCATCGTCGCCACCAATCACACTGGGCGAAAGTTCGCGCACTGGCCACGTCGACTCACCTATAAATATTTCCGCCACCTTCCAAACTTCCCGGAAACACATCCCGAATATCGCTTTTGCGCCTCACAAACACATCAATTATCAACATTTTTGGCCGCAACCCACTTTAACAGCATTACCTTGACGGTAGCTGCGCTGCTACACCAACTCCAGCCGATTTACTAACTCTGCGAGTTCAGATCTGCTCTCTACCCCATCTCTGGTCAGCCCCAAGCAACCGCAATCATGGAGGCGATTCAAACCCATCCCACCAGCGCTGCGCAAGCGAAGGCCTTTACTGCGCCTGGTTCCCTCTCCTTCCCTGGAGGCGCTCACGAGCTCCCGCCCACGGCAAACGGGGCCCAGGTCCCGGTCAACGGTCAGGCTCCTGCTGCCAATGGCCAGCAAGGCGCAAACGGTACCGGGGTGACTCCCGCGACCCCCGCCGCGACTCCTGCTGCCACTCAAGGTGGAAGTGGCTTGACTCCTACGTTGCAGTATGTATATCATGAGTGATCTTTTTCTGCTCCATGAGGCTTATCTCGCCGCTCAAGGAACATCGTTGCGACGGTCAACCTCGATTGCCGTTTGGACCTCAAGACGATTGCCCTGCACGCGAGAAACGCGGAGTACAACCCCAAGGTACGTGTGACCGTTCACCGCATCGCCACGCACTGCTGACCTCTCCCAGCGTTTTGCCGCCGTCATCATGCGTATCCGTGAGCCCAAGACCACTGCGCTGATTTTTGCCTCTGGTAAGATGGTTGTGACTGGTGCCAAGTCGGAGGATGACTCGAAGCTTGCTTCGCGCAAGTACGCACGTATCATCCAGAAGCTTGGATTCAACGCCAAGTTCACCGATTTCAAGATCCAGAACATTGTCGGTTCTTGCGACATCAAGTTCCCCATTCGTCTCGAGGGTCTCGCCTCTCGCCATCACAACTTCAGCTCTTACGAGCCCGAGCTGTTCCCTGGTCTCATTTACCGCATGATTAAGCCGAAGATTGTGCTCCTCATCTTTGTCTCCGGAAAGATTGTCCTCACTGGTGCCAAGGTGCGCGAGGAGATTTACCAAGCCTTCGAGATGATCTATCCTGTGCTTCAGGGTCAGTACACTTTGCTTCTTCGTCCTTGTTCACCATCTAACATATTCCAGATTTCCGCAAGGTCTAAACAGACTGAGGCATCGGATGGTTCATGGACACATCTCGATGTGAACCCAACATTCCGAATATTCCGACTTGTACGATTAGACAACACCCTTTCTTCACGATACCACGACTGCTTTTCCCAGCACACCATAAAAAAAGCGAGCGCCCGTCAACTGGCAGCTTGGCCACGACCAAGACGCCTCGACGCTCGTTTGTGTTATCACTTGATTTTTCCGTTGCATTGCATTGGCGTTGGCACAGGAGGGGACCTGGACTGGAGGCCTCCAGTCGGGTGGATTGATTCAGACGAAAAGAAAAAGATCTTCTCATCCCACGACACTACATAGATTGCTCGTGGCATGGTCGACGGCAGATGCGCAGGTCGACTTTGCTGGTCTTTAATGGAAGCGACTTAGAGCATGAGGTTTTGAGATGAAGGGGCCGGTGAGAGGAGGCAGCTTCTGGACAGCTGGTCGGAAGGCAAAGAGGTGTATCCAGAAAACAGGTTTTGCGATGGCATGGTCGCCGCCTAGATTACGGGTGTGCAGACCGAACACTCTATTCTCTCTCTGCCTTCGTTCAGGGTTTGATATGAGTTGACAGCAGGCATTAGTTTGAGTGCAATGCCATTACCTGGTTTCCATGACTTTTCGTCTGCCAGCACAAATGTGACTACCGTAAACATCAAAGCCCAGCAGTCCCATGTCTCACATCTGGACATGTCATGTGTCTACACCCACACCACGTATGGTATCTAAGTCGCTCAAGGTATATACATGAAAAGCTACAGCTTGGCCTGCTCTGGCTTCAAAGGGATTCCGGGAACACCTCCACGGCTTCCATCCTCGGTGATGATGTGGTCGTACAAGTTTGTCACGTCTTCCCGTGTCTTGACCTCCCTCCATCTCCACTTCTCGGTGAAGACGTCGTCGCCCTTGCCCTCCAGCACGTTAACAATCTCCCTGCCCAACACAGGCAGGAACTTGAAACCGTGGCCGCTGCCACCCGTGGCAACGAAGAGGTTCCTGACCTCGGGGTGGTGGGAGACGAGGAAGTCTCCCGACTGGGTATCGGTATACCAACACAGGCGGGTCTTGACGAAGGGGCGGTCATGGATTGCGGGGATAGGCACGATGGTGCGGACGGCTTGGCGCAGGGCGCGATCGCCCTCCTCGGGGATCTTGAGGTTCGGGTTCGTGAGATGTGTTGCGGGCAGCGAAACTGTGCTCTTTGCGGAGGATGACGGGGACGGATGAGGGATGGAGGTCGGGTTGAGGTATCCGAAGGCGTGGCGGGCGACCTTGACCTGCAGGCCCGCGGGCGGGATCATGAAGAGACCCGTGCTGAAGTTGAGCGTCACGGGCATCTTGGAAAGCACGGCGAGCTCCTCTGGCGTGATGTCGATGTAGCCCAGCACCTGGCCCGTGGCGATGGCCTGGCCGGAGAGGTCGACGAGCTGGCCCGTCCAGGCGCCGGCGGCGACTATGACGAGGTCGGCGGAAAGCACGCGGCCGTCCTCGAGGGTGGCGCCGGTGACGACCGAGTTGGAGGCGTAGTTGAGGCGCGCGGCCGTTCCGGAGACGAAGGTCACGCGGTTCAGAGCCTGGACGCGGCGGGCGAGGTACTTCATGGACTCGCCGGCGTCAGCCCAGCCGGCGAGGGGGTTGTGGTAGCCCCATGTCCCCGGGGCGATGGGGGTGCCGAGGTGCTCCTTGATGGCGGTGGGGTTGGGGAGCTCTTTGATGATTTTGTTGCCGTCCTTGCCGGCCAGGGAGACGACGTTCTCGTAGCTCTCGCGGACGTATTCCAGGCTGGACTTTTTGGGGGCCTTGGGTTGCGGGGGCTTGGCACTAGCGTCCGGTGATGGTGTGGGGTCGGCGACGAGGACCAGGCCGGACTGCCGATACCGGCCCTCGCCTCCGAGATCCGACGGGTTTGCGGTCTTGCGCCATTCGGTCTGGGCCTCGGCGGCGAGGCGAGCGTAGGCCGGGTCGGCATAGTCGGAGCGGATGATGCGGGAGGAGTCGACGCTGGCGGCGTCCTCGCTGGGGCCGGGCACGGGGGAGCGGTCGAGGACGGTGATCTTTGTGGAGGCGTAGCGGGGGCGGAGGGCGAGTTCGTAGGCGGTGGTCAGGCCGAAGACGCCGGAGCCGATGATGAGGATGGACGAGGGGGGTTCGGCGGGGTCTGCCATTTTTGTGTGTGTCTGTGTGCTGCGTGTGTGATGAGGCACCTCACGTCCTGAACTCAAACTGTGTGGCCGCAGGCGGGGACGGGAGAGAGACGGTTCGGGTAGATCACGGTCTTGATTGGGAGATGCGGGAAACGTTTAATTGGCGACCAGACGAAAGGGAAGGAGACATAACTTAAAAAGACGGCGGGAGAGGAGAAGGGGGGGGGTGAAGGAAGGAGAGGCGGTGGTTGGGAGCGCGACAGAGGCAGAGGGACGATGAGGGCCCCCCGGACCGGCGCATTATCGGAGGCTGAAATTTGCGGTGTCCCGGCTCGGTTCAACTTACTCGTAACCTTGAGAAGGTGCCTTATCATGGCGGGGTTCGCTTCCATCGTAAGTTTTTTCAGCACGATTGCGGGTGCGACCTGTTGGCTTTTCTCGGGCGTGGGGCCGACGGGCTTTTGGAGATGGATGCCAATGCCGTGTGTGGGGGGTCGCGGGCGAAGTGCTGCCCACGCCGTTGCTTACCTACCAGATACACTTGGCTTGGCCGTCGTCGGGCTGTGTCGATGCACCTACCGTGAAATCTTCCGAGTCGGCATCTGGATCCGGCGGTCGCGCTGGTTGGTCCCTCGCCGTCTGACTCTGACATCCCTGCGACGTCATCCCGGTCCGGTCGGTGATTCGCGACGAAAAAAGTCACGATGCGCCCGACTTCGTCGCATTTCCCCCAGCTGTGCCTTCTGCCTGCTTCGAGCCCACACGGCCCCGGAAGACAGCGCAAGGCTACGACAGACACTTGTGCTTCTGGTCTGTTCATCAGTTGACGAGGCCCAATGGTCTAGTGGTAGGATTCGCCCTTCGGGTAGCAATACCCTCACGCACAGCGTGAGAGCAATGTGGGCGAGGTCCCCGGTTCGATCCCGGGTTGGGCCCTTTTTGCTCCCCGAGTTGATGGAAATGAATGCAATATGAAGCTATCTTTTTAGTCGTTGCCATTCCCCGCAAGTTCGTTCTACTTCCTCCCCGTGGCGTCGCTGCGTAAACTGAAGTAATGCATGTATGCGCCTGGCAGATAAGTGTCGAAGTCAGGGTGCATCGAGTGATTATGTCAGCCGCATCGGCAGTTCAGTTGTACCGTGGAGCCTTACGGTTCGTCTCACCAAGGTCAGGTGCCGAACCGGTTTTGTGATGAGGCTGGCTTGATGATGACTGACCATTGGGCCAGCTAAACAGGAAAACGCTGATGCCACCCACCAATGTTTCCTGGCCGTACGAATTGATGCTGTCTCTCGCACTTGCCGCACCGTGCGGGGTCATCGTCACATCCCCGCTTTCAGCTGTCCCACGCCGTCTTCCCTGTCTCAAACCACCTCTCACTCACCAAAACTTCCTTCACAAACAACCCGTCACAACCACAAAATAAACATAAAAAATGGTACGATTCTATGCCTCCATGGCCAAGATGCAACACTTGAGGATATGTATGCTGACCCGAGCGCGCAGGCTGCTACGTTGACCGAAGAGCAAAGGGCGCAATACAAGGAGGTTTTTGACCTCTTTGTGAGTTTTCCCCCCTTTCCCATCAGCCAGGCGCCAGCCTGATTTGACCTCGAGAGCCGCCCTTTCTTTCTGCTAACCACTGGATGATAGGACAAGGATGGGACCGGTCAGTACACACACGCGCGCGCGCACACACACAAAGCTGCGATCAATTCTGCTTGCTCCGCCCCCTTTTTCTGTGACATTCGGAGAATAAACTCGATCGACCCCTTTATTTTGTCTTTATTTTTTGGGAACGGGGTGGCTTAGACAACCATCTCATCTTCCATTAATGCCCCCTCTTTACGCTTTTCATCCCATCACCAAACTGACATTATTCTTGCAGGTGACATCACGGCCCAGGAGCTGGGTGAGGTCATGAGGTCTCTGGGTCTGAACCCCAGCGACACGGAGCTCAACGACATGGTCAACGAGGTCGACGCCGACAACAACGGCACGATTGACTTCAACGGTGGGTTTCTCAGTTGCCGATGGCTACCGTCTCCCGGGTAATCTAGGGACCGCCGAGCTGACCCCCGCGATAGAGTTCCTCAACCTGATGGCGCAAAAGGTTCAGGTCGGCGACGCCGAGGAGGAGCTGAAGAACGCCTTCAAGGTGTTTGACCGCGACGGCAGCGGTACCATCTCGGCCGAGGAGCTGCGCCACGTGTTGACCTCGCTGGGCGAGAACATGACCAAGGCCGAGATTGACGAGATGATTCAGATGGCCGACAAGAACGGCGACGGAACGATTGATTGTAGGAGCCGCCCCCTTGGGTGCATTGCTGGTTGTTGACAGGACGGCTGACTTGGATGACAGATGATGAGTTTGCCTCGATTATGATGAAGGAGTAAAGAAAGTGTGAGAAAGAAAAAAGAGTCCTCCGGCGGACCAGCTCTTGTTGATGCTTCTTTTGGGTTTGCTTTCCTGGATGATATGGGTTCTTTCGGCGACGCAGGTAGAAATGAATCTCCTTCTTTGGGCCCCACGAGGGGGGTTCTATCTCTCATGCTATTCTGGACTCGACTTGGTTTGTTTGGAGGTGATTGTGACACCAAAAACCCGTTCCGCGAGGAGTTGGGAATACCGGCTTCTGTGTCTGCTTCGAAGAATGTCACGCCGAGGTCAGTGCTATGTTCTCGTCCGCTTTCCCCGCATTCATTCAGCATCTCAACCGGTTAGTGACCCTAATCAATGTTGATGTCTAATGAAACCATTGCGTGTAATGGCCTAGTATTCTCAGCGGAGGGAAAGGGCAGGCCACCACAATGCGAAAACAGCTCACATCATCTGCGGCGAGGATGCCGCCAGCACACGGTCTGTGGCTTCTACCAGAGTTCTGTTTTTCTGTCTCTCTTCAACTAGCAGCCCAGCACCGTCGTCGCCTTGTCCACCATATCCGGATGTAAGACCAACCTATTGCGGTGCATTGAAGGGATTCTATCTCGCGTCAGATTGAGCGACATCAACTAGCATATTATCCAGCAACTCGCGCACGCAGACTGCATGGGGAAGCTCTTCAACTTGATGGCATCGAGTTCTTCGGAGAAATCCTTCCCAAATGTGTGGATGAAGTATAGTCTCCTGGCTCAGATGCACCGAGCTGAAGGGTGCTCCTCCAGAGAGACCTGTACGCTGGGAGGCGTTTATAGACAACCTGGAATCCAGCTAGCGACAACCAGAAACGGGAGTTAAAGAAAAGGTCAATGCGGCAGCGGGAGCTCTTTGGAACATTTCCTTCCGGCGACCAACACAATTTTGAGGTGCCCGGGGCCGAAAGGGTGGATCCCCCAGTACGGCGTAGCCGAAACCCACCTCAGTGCAAACCGGGCGGAGATCCACTGATCTCGGATCCGGAGCCAAGACGTAAGGCTTTGGTGACAGAAAATTGAAGGACTTTCAGGCCGTAGGAGATGCATGTTGAGAAATTAATAAGATGAATTTTAGTTATGCAAGGCGAGTTTCTTACAGTCCTTTCTTAGGGATTTAACTCTCGGGGTCTTCCCAACGGGACACAAGTAAAATCGTGTGCCAACAGTCGTGTGGCTTGACCACGTTACAGCCACGCTATGGCAGTGCGAGACACCGTGTTAAATCTGCATCGCACTGTAAGAGCCACGATTGTCGCAAAGGTACACAGAGCACCCGTACCTCAATCATCACTTACAATAGCACAACTCTCCGACTACAAAGTGCTCCCCGACCACCGATCGCGACTCCCGGACAGTGCGACCCTTGAATTCACCCAATTATGCGACACTATTCCCGGTGCATCCTTCGGTAACGATGTCCTCGGCGAAGAATCTCGTCGAGTTTCCCGACGTGGAGGCGAAGCTCCAAAAACCACCAAAGCAATCCGCGTTCGAGAGACAGAGAGCCGAAGCCGAAGCGAAAAAAGCCCGCGAGGCAGCCGAGACGGCCGCAGTGTACCAAGACTTTGTCAAGAGCTTCGATCATGACGACGACGACGATACGGGCGGCAGTCGCTATGGATCATTCCCTCCACAAAGACCGCCGAAAGGCCCTGGCTTTGGCGGCGCGCCACTGGGAGCTGCGGCATCGAAGCGACATTTTGGCGCGTCCAGCCTGAAGAGCGGCCCGGGAAGCTTAGGTCCTGCACCGAGTTTGAAGAGTGGCCCTGGCAGCTTGGGGCCCGCACCAGGGTCGTTTGGCAGGAAGAGGGGATTCGACGCATACAGACAAGAGAGGGACAGGGATGGCAGGCTTGGGTTCGAGGATCGCGAGGAGCCAATGTCAGTCTCCAAAGTCTTCAATAATAGCGATGATGAAGAGGAGGGGAAGTCCGACTCGAGGGAAGAGATGGCCGTGGCTCGGCCGACACTGCGCCTGTCCCAGCTGCCCCCAGGCACGTCTCCAGCGTTCATCAAGTCGCTGATGCCATCAAACCTCACCGTCGAAAATGTCAAGATTCTCCCACCAGGAGGGCCCTCTGGGTCGGAGCGAAAGTGCGCCGTGGCCATTGTCACATTGTCACAGGACACGCCAGCAACGGACATCGACGCAGCAGTCAGCTCGCTGCAGAATCGCTACCTCGGCTACGGATTCAACCTCTCGTTACATCGACATCTCTCGTCGGCCGTCGCAACCGCCACAGCAGCCACACTGGGCGGCAGCTCTGCCGCCGCACAACCTTTCGGGGCCAAGCCCGTCTCGCAAAAGACGACGCCAGGTAACGCGACATCACAGCAAGCGTTTCACCGAGGGTTTGCGCCGCCAACCTCTTATGGTCCGAACATGGGTGGGGCCGTCAACCGAAGCAGCCTTCTTCACGTGCCTGTCAAACCTCCAAACGATATAAAGATGCTGCAGCTTATCAACAAGACCATCGAGTCGGTCCTTGAGCACGGCGTAGAATTCGAGGCTCTGCTCATGAGCCGGCCGGAAGTCCAGAGAGAAGAGAAGTGGGCGTGGATCTGGGATGCTCGGAGCGAAGGAGGAATATGGTACCGCTGGCGGCTTTGGGAAGTCATCACTGGGTCCTCGTCACGTCGCAACAAAGGGAGGTACCTGCCCCTTTTCGATGGCAGCCATGCTTGGAAAGCGCCCGAAAAGAGCCTCCCGTTCGAATTTGTCACCAAAATAGAAGAGTTTGTGTCCGACTCGGAATACAACTCGTCAGACGATGAAGACTTTGAAGGAGAGAACCGCGAGGGCCAAGGACCCGAGGCGGAGGTCACCTTCTTGAACCCCCTCGACAAGGCCAAGCTGACCCATCTCTTGTCCCGTCTCCCCACGACGTTATCCAAGATTAGGAAAGGAGACATCGCCAGAGTTACGACCTTCGCCCTTACGCACGCGAGCAGGGGTGCCGAGGAGGTTGTCGATATGATCGTCTCGAACGTCGAAAAGCCATTTGCACTAACGGCGGCGAACCCGGAGTATCAGTCGAGCAGCAAGGAGAAGGGCAGACAAAGGGACGAATCCGAACCATCTGACGCCGAGCCGGAAGAGAAGGCCGACAAGGAGGGGCCCGACACCAGTCCAGCAAGCCTTGTTGGTCTGTATGTTGTCAGCGACGTATTGTCCGCCTCCTCTAGCAGTGGCATCCAGCGGGCTTGGCGGTATCGACAGATGTTCGAGGTGGCACTCAAAGACCGCAACGTTTTCGAGGGTCTGGGCTTGATGGCCGAGAAGCTAAACTGGGGCCGGTTGCGGGCTGAAAAGTGGAAGCGAAGTGTTGGGCTCGTTCTCGGTCTTTGGGAGGGCTGGTGCGTCTTCCCGACGGAGAGTCAGGAGTTGTTTTCCAGCAGTTTCGGGAACCCGCCGTCTCTCAAGGCTCAGGAGCAGACAGAGGACGACACGGCAAAGAAGGGTAGATGGAGGCTGGTTGACACCTCGACGCCCAGCGCCGATGTCACCAACACTGCTACCCCTGAGCTGCCCATCTCGGAGAAGATCACGCCGGACAGGGAGGACGATGTCGAGGGCGAACCGATGGAGGAGGAAGACGTCGCTGGTGAACCTATGGAAGAGGACGACGTCATGGGTGAGCCAATGAGCGAGGAGGATGTGGAGGGCGAACCTATGGCGGACGACGATGTCGAAGGGGAGGCGATGGTGGAGGACGGTGGAGGCGAACCAGTCAAGGATCAACCAGCATCGGCCGAAGCGAGTAAAACAGAGGCAACAGCAGAGAGCATAGATGTCCAGGCCAACACGCACACGGTCGGACGGTTGCAGCTCTCTGCCAAACCAACGGGGCAGAGCAGGAAACGAATGAGGGCAGTGGACATGTTTGCCGACTCCGGGGACTCGGATGAGGGAAACTAGTGGTGTGGTGCGTGGCGGATGGGCCCCCCGAAAGTAGGCCAGGGGCGGCGCGGCGGCTTTGAACGATTGACAATCTTGCTCACCTAATGGAGACTCAGGGTATCTGAAGAATTAGCCAATGCCTGGCATTGCAAACGCGGGTGTCTTGACTGGAGCGCGGGCGGGCGTGGTGCATGTATGTGGAGGATGGTTGTGGCTGCTGGCCCGCGGGGCGCATCCACTACCAGGATAGGGTCGCCGAGCGCTCAGGGCGGCGAGGCGTGGCAGATGCATAATGTGACGGGTGAGTTTATATGTGAAGAAGACGAAGAAGAGACACGGCGGCCTTAGTATCGAGGCGGTTCGGTGGGTGGACTGGCACTGGCGCTGGAGTTGTCGGTGTGATTCATCTGGCATTGCGGCGCATACGACGAAGAGCCTCGTTACAGTCGATTTTTCGGAGAGTGAGAGAGCGAGACAGAGAGAGAACGCCGCGGCGTGAACGGTACGGCGCGGGTGCCAAAGTTACATCACAAGTGTCCACCTCTGGGGGGTTTTTTGCAAGCGCTATTCCTGCACAGCCATGGATACGCATTCTTCGTCCAAGTGGTTTTTCGTTGGAAGGGGGGGTCGGCGGAAAAAAAAAAGTTGTCTGGTGGTAGGTAGAGCTCGTTCGACAACCGTCTCGTTGAATTTGGTGCCGGATCCGGCCAATCAAAACTTGCTCACTTCCCTTGCCTCTCGAGCCTCTGACGGTGGAGTATCTGCTCTCGCATCCCACCCTCCTCTCCACGGCCACGGCCACGTCCTCTGCTGCTCGCTGTTTTTGTTCCTGCTCAAGTACCCGGGCCTTTGCCCACCACGCTCGACTTTCCTGTTCCAGGGCGCGCAGCCGGGGGAGCGTTGGGTCGATGTGCGGCGTGGGCAGAGCGAAGGAGAATGAGGCGCGATATCCGAGTGGGGGGGAGGCCCGTCCAAGGCGCGATGGCGCGGATGGCAGAGACGGGAAAAAGCATTGACGGACAGGCCCGGATCATGCAGGGATGACTTTGGGAGTCACTAGCATTTAAACGAAAAAGAGAAGCACGCCGCAGGTACCTGCTGGCTGGCATCCGAGCCCGGCTGCTGTCCATGGACTCGGTGGCCTGCGGGACGGCCAACGAGAGCGGGAACTGGGACCGCAGGATCAGGATATTTGTGGCATCCGTATGTTGCACCAGGCGTCGGAGCTGGATCCTGGGAACGGAGGGGTCGACGTCCCACGGTGGAGGGCCCAGCATGCCGGCGGAGATGGAGCTCGAGCATGTCAAGATGCGAGAGGGACTTGAAGAAGGAATATGGCCGAAGGGGGAGAAGCCCGATGGCCGTCGAACTGACTTTTGATGACTGCAGTAACAGACGGCGGCAAACGGAAAGTCGGTACGAGAAGCATACAGACGGCGGTTGGACTGTGACAACGATCTGGACTCTTGCCGCCTCGTGGCGGTACCACCACCACCACCACCACCACCACCACCATCTACCTTGCGGCGACAACACCACCATCACGGGGTGGGTAGGGTCGCCGCAGACCGTGGCGCGAGTACCGGACGTCAACCCCTCCTCCGTGGTCCCTGGGAGCGGTAGCGGCGGCGGCAGGGCACGGCAGGGACCTCACATGTGTAGAGTGTATACAGAGTGCATGAGGACAACGACAGGTCGCATCGACGACAGGCAAGGACGCTGGGATGGGATGGGATGGGATGAGATGGGACGGATCCCTGGCGCGCACATATAGGTTGGTCAGAAGAGATGCCGTCCGAGATGTCGTGTCCGAGGCAGAAGCACGTGTATGTGCGTTGGTGAGGACGGTAGGATCTCACTATCGACCTTGCCTTGCCTTATTTGCTGTAGATAGGTAAGTACCTACCTTACGCATAAGTACATGAGTAAGAACGAATAACACAACACTAGTAGCCGAGTACCTTTTCCCTGAGGCGCGGTGAGTGAGGTACCTTAGGTGAGGTAAGGTACCCAAGGTGAGGTCAGGCAAGGCAGGCAAGGAAGGCAGGCAATAAACCCCCGCACGTGGGGCTGTTTCGATGCGCTACCGGGATGCTAGGCCTCCACTGGCTGCGTTCCCTCTCGTCCCGCCGACCGCTGCTGGCCGCCCGTGCTCGTGCTTGTGCTTTGCTATGCCGCGCCGGGGGGTACTGGCACTGGCACTGGGGGGGGGGGGGGCAACTGGCGTGCTGGGCGGGCTGGGCTGGGGCGCTAGGTGGTCTTGGGGCCGCCGTAAGGGCCTTCCATTGTTGGCCCAAGATGCCCATGAGAGCACTTTCAAACGGTCCACCAGCCCGTTTCTTGCGCCGCAGACACCTCGACCTGGGCCTTAACTGCTGCCATCCCTCCCGTCCACATCCACACACATTTCTGCCGCTGCCGCTGAGTCGTTCGTGCCTCGCCTTACTCGCTCTCCGTCCCGACGGCCTTTGCCTGGCCATTCTTTACCTCGCCCAAACCCGACCCGGCCGCGCTGGCTCTGCTCGACTCTGCCTTTTCCATTCTGCAAACACTCGCCAACCCTCGAGTCTCTCATTGCGCCTCTCTCTCGAGTCGAAATCGTCGCCGAATTGACTGCGCCGAGCCCCCCTCGCCTCTCACCCTGCTGCTGAGGTGCTCTCACCTCATTCACATAGCCGCCGACTCACCTCACCGACCGCCGCCCGCCCGCGTGCAGAGAGCAGAACGTACCGATACACAACGCAGATACAGCCCGTCCGACACCGTACCGTAACGTACCCTGAGAGCTGGCGCCCGCCTCCATGTTTCACCTCGCCGCTCACTCCAAGGGTCCAAGGTCTGCCGTCGTCAGAGCCAAAGCGACAACCGTCGCCGCTGCTTTTCTCTCTTGAGAGCCTCGTGCTCTCTCTCCGAACCCGACCATCGCCAGAATTCTCTGCCCCCCTTCGCCTACCTCAGCCGTCGACTGAGACCCCGTTACCGCCGCCCGCAATGCCGCTCATCAACGGCCAGAAGATGGCCTGGTAAGTCGCCGTGTCCCCTTCTGGTCGCCCTCTTCACCCGCCTCGCCTCGTCGCATCTCTCGTCCACTTATCGTCAAATTTCCCTGCGCTTTGTCTGCTTATCTTGCCAACCCCGCATCACTGGTGCCGTTGCCTTGGACCCTGAAGCTGACCCTTCATCGCGCCCGCCGTTCAGCGAGCCATGCATCCGTGGTCACCGTTCCACGAAATGCACCCACGCGAACGAGCGCTTAATGGTTCCCGTCCGCAAGCCCGGCAGGCCCCTTAGCACCTGTCCTCACCCGCCCGCCCGGGGCTGCGGCTGCGGGAGTGTGACGGCCGCCATCCCGAGGAAGCAAAAGTGCGGCTGCGGATCGAGCACCGGCACCCCTACCGAGTCGTCGGCCGCCTCGAGCATCGTCAAGGCCGAGTCGCCCGCGAGCGACGCCCCGCCAATGTCCCCGACCAAGGCCCCCGCCGCCACCTTTCGAGTTCAGAAGCCCGCCGCCAAATCCGCCGCCCGCAAACAGTCCTTCGACCCGGCCGCCCTCGAGAGGATGGATGCCGCCCACGTCAACATTCTGCCGCCCTACGACATGAACGGGACGAACTCCATGGCCCATGGGAATGGCATGCCCGGCATGCCGACGCCGAGGCCCGGAATGGAGTACGGCGCGATGCCGATGATGGGTCCTGTCAACGGCGCCTTCCACCAGCCCATGATGTACCCCATGTTCCCGCAGCAAATCCCTGGCGCCATGTTTTCACCCGCTGCTGCCATGACGATACCCCAGACGAACGGCTCAGTGCCGACGGCCAACGCAAAACCCGCGCCCTCGCCTGCGCCGACAAAGGCTGCTAACGGGGGAGGGTCTTGCTGCTCAGGATCGGCTAATGGAGTCGCCAAGCCGCCGGTAACACCTTCATTAACAACCGCAAGCACGGGCGGTTCATGCTGTTCAGGGCCGAGCAAAAGCGAAGAAAACACTACGCAACCATCAAGCGTGACGTCGAGTCCAAAGGCCCAATCGAAACCGAAGAGTGGCGGCTGCTGCTCCAGCAAAGCCCCGCCGATAAACACCAACGTGGTGACAAACGGCCACATGCCGAACGGTCACATGTCGCCGAATGGCATGGCCATTTCCCCGTTCCAAACACCGATAGCCATGCCACAGGGCATGTACCAGTCTTACTTTCAACCGACGATATTCACCTACCCGCCGCAATACGGATCTTTCATGTCGCCTCTGCAACCCGCACAGTGGAGGCAGACAATGGAATCGCTGCAGTATGGACAGCCCGTGCCGCAGCCGACGGCATTCAACATGTCAGCGCCGCTGGGTTTTGCGCCCGAGGGTGCGAATCCCGTGGTGTCCGAGTCGACGTCACATATTTGCAGCTGCGGGGATGGATGTCAGTGTATCGGTTGCGCTGCGCATCCTTACAACGACGCGACGCAGGACTACGTGCGATCGGCGTGGAACAGCATGCTCGACGACTCGTACGGTGCGACCAATGGAGCGAATGGGACGAACGGGACGAGCGGCGCGAACGGGCACCTGGAAGCTGCGACGACCAACGGAACTGGAGTCCGGGGAGTCGAGCCTCACACCAACGGCGACAGCGGTGGTTCTCCGCCTGCGCCGCAGACGCCGTCTGACGCCGCTTCGGGTCTGAGTGAGGAACAGGCCCTTTCGGCCAGCGACTTCTTCTTTGTTACGTATCCATTTGGCGGGGATGCTTGCGCGGGCGAGACATCGTCATGCCCCTGCGGCGACGACTGCCAATGTCTAGGCTGTTCGATACACAACAACCCGCCTATTGTCGAGTCATGATGAAGCTTTTGGCTGGGACGGTCACGGAAGCATAATTAGGTTTTGGTGTCTGCCGATTTACGGCAGCATGGGTGGGATGACTGGGAACGGGAATGGTCTGGGAGGCCGGCAATGTTTGTGCCGCGATAGGACTTGCATCTACGGTGTTTTTTCGAAGTCGATACCCTCCATTGGCTCTGTCGCAGATATTGATGTAGATTTTCTCGTTCAGGGTCTGCGGATCGCAGAATTCAGGTTATACCTGATGAATCCACGCTACATTTCGTCCATTATTCCTTCCGCTAGCGTCAATTGAGGAACTCCGGGTTTCGGGCGCATTGAGTGACGCGCGCAGGCGGGCCTCGACGAGATGGAGGACCGGGATGGAGCGACTTTTCTCGGGCCAGTCGTCGAGGCCTAGTGAGGGGAAACCGGCACCTGTGGCCGGGGAGGCGGCGCCTTCCGGAGCCGAGTTTGGGGTACCCACGGCTCCGATCCCAGCCACCCAGCGGACCTCAAAGTCTCCAACTTTTTTTTTCCACAGCACGGCACGAGCTTTCTCTCCTCCCACCTACAAACAAACGCCCCGTTCATCCGTGCCGTCTCACCCGCTTCGTTCGTCGTTTTCTCAGTGGCACTGCATTTCAGATCGTTTCTGTTGCATTGCCTCCCGGGTTCGTCGTCGTTCGGCAGATCGGCTCGACTTTCGCGGCAGATTGTCGACGCCTGAAACTGTAGTCAAACAAAACGCCCTTCCAGCGCGAGAACCCCACCGACAGACAGTCTGGGGGTGACCCTTGTCAGTCCTTGAACCTAGTGCGACCTGGCGTGCTTTCCCGACTTTGGAACTTGGGAAAGAAAGCTTGAATTCTGTCTGGGTCAAGCAGGAGGGTGCTATCAAACGCGCGCCCGTTTTTTTTTTTTTGTCGTCTCATCTGTTTGAAGGTTTTGGGAAGAGGAACCATTTCATCGGACGCCCGTCATGCCGGGAGACAATCTAGAGGATGACGCGCGGCGACACGGACGCACGCGGTCCAGGTCCAGGTCGCGGTCGCGGTCGCCGAGGCGGCATCGGGATGACACCAGACGACGATCGCCGATCGGAGAGGATGTGCGCCGGGAGAGGCGGCGGCGGTCGCCATCGGACCGCGAGCGAGAGGAGAGAGAGACACGGCATCACCACCGTCACCGTCACCACCGACATCGAGACAGCCCGAGAGAAAGCGGCCGCAGCAGAGATGTCGCCGCAGCCGTCACCCTACCCTATGACGCGCGCATGCTGTCAAAGAACGACTTGAACACGTTCCGGCCGCTGCTGGCTTACTACCTCGACCTGCAGAAGCAAAAGGATATGCGCACCATGGACGAGCGCGAGGTCAGGGGCCGGTGGAAGAGTTTCGTGGGGAAGTGGAACCGCGGGGAGCTGAGCCAGGGGTGGTATGATCCAGAGATGTTTGCGTCTGCCAAGGAGCGGGCGGCGGCGGAGGGCCCGTTGGAGGTCCATCGCCCTGGTGACGAGAGACGAGCGGAGAGTGAGAGGGACATGAAGGATGGCGATGACGGCAACGACAACGACGACGATGACGACGACGATCTGGGACCGATGCTGCCACCTACGGCGAGAGAGGGCGGTCAACGTTCTGGACCGGGGATTCCGAGTATGGCGGATCTATCTCTGCACCGCGAGAACCTCGCCGAGGACGCGAAGCGGGAAAGGGGGGCGCAGTTCGAGGATCTGCGGCGGCAGAGGAAAGACGACAGGAAGACGCAGCGAGAGAGACTGGACGAGCTCGTGCCGCGCCCTGAGGCCGGCTCACGGGAGCGCATGTTGGAGAAGAAGGCGCTGGTGAATGAGAAGATGAAGGAGTTCCGGGAGGCCGGGGACGGGCAGGCCGAAGTCGGTGAGCAGGAGCTCATGGGCGGCGGAGACTCGCTGGCGGAGTATAGGGCGATGAAGGCGCGGGAGGAGAGGAAGAAGACAGAGAGGGAGATTCGTAGGGAAGAGATTGCGAGAGCGAGAGCTGCGGAGAGGGAAGAGAGGGTCAGAGAGTATCGGGAGCGAGAAGAGGGTGTCATGAAGGGGCTGAAGGAGTTGGCGAGACAGAGGTTTGGGTAGACGGTCATCAGGATTCGAGGATCAGTCGTGGAAATCACGGATGAGAGTGTACGATCAATGCAGTGTGAATCAGCGAGGGCAACAGGAGATACATGGCCTTTTGAACAACTGGTGCCGGTCCATCTGTTGCTTTGTGTACAACATCCGTCGCCGGTCTTTTTTTATATGTGGCGAGATATCACACAGTTGAGCAATTTTGAGAGCTTTGAATACAAAACTCTCCTCGTCCAACGAGCATAGCAACACACTCTGCGGTGAACGTTGTAGCGCTCGCACTGTGAGGAGGCACGACATCAACGAACCGGAGGGGTAATGGGGGGAAAGGCGCACTGTACCCACAACTTCACCTCGTCGCAGAAAAAGACTCTGAAAAATTGCGACTCGTCCTCTCACAACCCGCAAACACACTGGTGAGTGTGCCCTCAACTGATGATGCGAACGAAGCTGAACAAGCGCACATAGCTTCGAGACGTCGTCGGCCTTGAAATCAGCCTCGCTTCTCACACCGCGCCACTCATCCCGCGGCGCAAAAAAATCTCAGTCGCTGCCCCCTCACTGCCCCTCCCCCGAGGCCATCTCGATAAGAGGGACCGACACCCAAGATGAGCCCCGTCAGCGACGTCGCGGACGGCGACACGGGCGACCTCTTCCAGGACCCGGAGGACTACTACCCGCCGACGCCGCCGCCGACGACGCAGTCGCACACCCTGGCGTCGGGCCGCGTGCTGACGCTGCACCTGGTGGGCTACTCGCCGACGGAGGCGCATCACCTGTGGAACGGCAGCCGCGTGGTGTCGGACTACTTCGAGGCGGAGCCGTCGCGGGTGCGCGGCAGGACGGTGCTGGAGCTCGGAGCGGGGGCGGGCCTGCCGTCGCTGACGGCGGGCATCCTGGGCGCCGAGAGGGTCGTCGTGTCGGACTTCCCGGACGCGGACATTGTCATGACGATGCAGAAGAACGTCGACGAGGCCGGGGACCTGGACGGCGTCGTGGTGCCCAAGGGGTACGTCTGGGGCGCCGACGTGGCGCCGCTGCTGGCCGAGCTGCCCGGGGGCAGCAGCAGCAGCAGCAGCAGCAGCAGGAAGTTTGACGTACTGGTGCTGGCGGACCTGCTGTTCCGGCACTCGGAGCACGGCAAGCTGGTCGACACGATCGAGGACGCGCTCGAGAGGAGGCGGGAGAGCGTGGCGTACGTCTTCTTCACGTCGTACCGGCCGTGGCTGCGTCACAAGGACCTCGCGTTTTTCGACGTCGCGCGCGAGAGGGGGTTCGTGGTGGAGCAGGTGCTGGAGAAGAAGATGGAGAAGCCGCTTTTCGAGGGGGATCCGGGGGATGTGGAGGTGCAGAAGACTGTGAGCGGGTTCGAGGTGCGGTGGCCGGCGGAGGTTGTTGGGGGTTAGGGGATGAAGGAGAAGCGGGATCTGGGTTCGGGTATCGGATTGGGATTGGGTTCGGGGGGTGGGTGCAGGTTTGACGGCGCAGTAGGAGGCCAGGAGGCCGAGAGTAGATGTCTCTACGTTGACTTGGAACACTGGCCCAAGGTGAATAGATGTTCTTTTCGTTAATTTGATGCGGCGAGGTTGACCTAAGGATTGATTCGACGAACAGTAGAGACACTAGGCAGTGTGCCAGTACTGGCCAGCCAGTTAGGGCCACAGAAGGGTCGAGAAACAGCATACATGGAAATGAAACCACACTCACCTACCTCAGGCAGCACGAGATTGAGCGTCCAAGAGAAACTTAGATCCATGAAGAGCCCAAGGAACTGGACGTTGATGGTATCAATGCTCCAAGGCCCCCACTCTCACATAGAGAAACATTGAGCCTGCTTTCTAGTCCTGCCCTTGGCCATGATCAGATGAATCGAATTCCCCGTCACTTACCTTCTTAGGCCGTCTTCGTTGGATCTTCTGTTATTGAGTATGAGGCCGGATATCTGCGGATAGGTATAAGCATTACGTTTTAGTCACCACCCGCGGGCCGAGACAGTCGCGAAAAAAGCTCCGGTCCTAGCTCCTGATGAAGCTGGTGTCTTTCACTGTTGATAGCAGGTAGCGTATCTTCTCATCACAGCTGCTGGTTCTTGTTATGGTCCTCTCACGGCCCCGTTACTCAACGACAAGGGTTCTGCAGTACGCCGAGTTGGTCATGATGTGGGTGATCGGGGACGAAGATGGGGCTTACGAAGACAATGCAGTGTCTCAAGTTTACTATATCAGATCTTATCTTAGGCATCTGAGGAGAAGACGGCGAAGAACCTTTCATCGCAAGGTGCAATATTCAGACGTCCATATCTTTCGATGTATCAGAGTCGTCGAGCGGCAGCCATTCGTGGACCCCCTTGTAAGCCGGAAACGGGCAGAACGTATAGCATTCTCTCATTTTACATGGATTGTTCCAGATAGACGAAGCCTCAAGTCGGGTCATTCTCAGACCGCTCACTCGTGCCTCATGACAGTGGCGGTTTGTCTGTTGCCTTGACAGGCCGGTAGCGAGACAACAAACATATATGTCGTGATCTGCTGGGATGAACGTTTCGTCTGACAGCCTCGCCGTATGACGGCCTTGAACAGCCCAGCGCACCTGTATCGAGAGCACCTGGGGCACAGTCCAGGAATAGAAGCCACGGACAATGGGAACCCAATATGCAGATGTGGGAAAATGAGAGATCGACTCCGATGTATCGGAGCTACGGTTTAACTATTGCATCGGGCATCAAACGATGGGAATACAAACGAGGCCCGGGGAAGTCTCAAGTCTCTCTACACCGTCAGAAAACCCGTCAGTCGATGACAGTTTGTCTCGGGCTGGCCAACCAGTTAGATGTGCTAATGTCGCTTGGGCAGGCTCGATACACCAAGCCGCCATGAGAGGGTCTAACATAATCACCTTTATTTGGTGGTCAGGATTCTGGATTCGATGAATATCGCCCTTGAAAGAACCTGGCATTGAGTTGGAAAAGACGTTAACATCCGGGGAGATACACCTCCGGGTGCCCGCAACTGGTGTTGAGGAATGTCGTATGTGCCCCATAGTTTTCTGGACATTTCAAGATGGCGACGCAGTGACTGAGCCACTCGAATGCAAACCGAGTAATTCTTATTCCGACCAGCTTTATAGACTAGATCTTTTCTTATCAGTTCCTTGATAGAAAGTCAAATCACTCGGTCATGTGAGCATTGCCGACCGCCCTCGGAACAGGTAGCCCGTTTGAGGCCCAGCAGCAGCTTAGGCTATATCGGAAATGTGCAAGCGGGCCATACAGACAAGTGCCTGTTACATCGCATATGATTTCCGTGTCTTCCTTGGCGTTGGGGGGCTCCATGCTGGCACGGGACGGCTGCCGCCGTCGGCAGCTGGCCATATATAGCCAAGAGTTGGCATCCAGCTTACCGGGGAGAGTGGCAGAATTTGACGACGACGAAGGGACGACGGGATTCTCCGGCTTGCGCGGATGCGTCGTAGTCGAGGATGACTTCCGTCACTGTTGTCCAAACAAG
The DNA here is from genome assembly GCA_025962755.1 of Colletotrichum tropicicola. Lineage (NCBI taxonomy): Eukaryota > Fungi > Ascomycota > Sordariomycetes > Glomerellales > Glomerellaceae > Colletotrichum > Colletotrichum tropicicola. The sequence continues at coordinate 44,198 of JAOWMA010000282.1, forward strand.
GCAGTGTCCGAGCGAGTGGTTCAGCCAAGAAACCCAACAGTCTCTCAAACTCCCAGTACGAATATGTTCAACCGCATCAACACTACGAGGCTGGCGATGTCGACTTCAGACCACCGAAGAAAGCATGATTCGTGGCCTTTCTCGTGAGAAGGTTCGTGTCAAGGTTGACGATGGAACGACTTGCTGCATGACAGGGCGTCGCTTGTGTCTGGTCAACAACCAAAGACGATTTCGAAGCTTAGCCACAGTTGGCAAGCCGGTCTATGAGCAGCCACACCTCGGAAAGCCTCAAAAGTCTCATGATTAAGGGGCAGCAGCTCCTGCCACCACCTCAGATATCCGAAGGCCGGGGAACTGCACCGAGAAGGCAATTTGCTCGGGGTCGAGATGGATTGGGAAACGGGGTCGATGTGACGCCAGGTGGGAAGCTTGGCCAGTTTGACAAGTCGGGGCCGAGGTCTTATCGCAGGCAGCTGGAGCGCGAGGTGGGATTTTACCTACCTCACCCTGACGAAGTTGGGGTGCCTCGCGCTGGAGAAACACACAAAAGGACGTGGGGTGGAGGTGCTGCAGACGGCGGCGGATGACGAGGGTTGGCTGATTACAAAACACACACAAACGAAGTTCCCGTCCGTTGCTGAACCCGGACACTGTGGAGCAGGTGGGAACACAGACCCTGTCACTGTGCAGTGGGTCTCTTCATTACCCCACACTTCTGAGGTGCGCCTGGAGCTGGGCAAGCTGGGGCAGGTGGGCAGGTGTCCGCGACGGGGGGGCAGCTGCTTCCATTCTGCTTCTGCTTGCGAAGCGAAGCTCCTGCTTTTATGTGAGGTGTATCCGTACTTCGCAATATTTGTGTGTGCGTGTCTGCGGTCTGGTCCTGCGTCGGACGCATGCCTGCCTCCGCGTTCCCCATTTCGCAACCCAGATGCCTGCCTTCCATCCTGGGTGCACCTACCTTACCTACTTACCTACCTTAGATCTAGGTAGGTACCTTAGGTACTTATGTATGTAAGCTCTCCCCACAGGTACCTAAGTACATACCTTAGGTACCTACCTGCCTTAGGTAAGGTGGAGCTGCACCTTGTTGGGGCCTCACGCCCTCACGTCCTCCCGCTGCCCGGCCGCCCACTCACACACCACCACCACAGCGCACACCACGCATCACGCAGCAGAATTACCTTACCCCCGCTGTCCACTCAACCACCCTACCTTACTGTTGCAGAGCAGCAGCCATCGGGAAATTTCTTCGACTTGGTTTGGAGATGGGATGTCACGTCCAAGGGGGAGGTAGGGTCGAGGCCGGAGCGGCCCAGACGATTCGAATGCAATTTCCCGCCATCCACAAAGCCCGTGGGATGCAGCGTGTCGCGCGTGAGGGGGCGGCCAAGCAAGGGGAGGCTCTCGTCGAGGCTGGTTGGGCCCGGGCCTGGGCCTGAGCCTGGTCAAGTGAGCCACCGGCGCATCGCATCGTTCCGGATGCTTGCCGAAGAGGAAGAGTTTCACGGAGACGACGAGTGTCGAGTTCCCCAACACAGAGAGAGCGCGCCGCCACGGGTACCTTTTCAATGTGACAGGGTGACGGGATGGGATGGGATGGGATGGGCGTGATGCTACGGCCCTCGCCGGATACGGCCAGACGGCCATCTCCTCCTCTCGTCTAGTGCTTGGGGTAATGGAGGCGACCCGTACTATGTATCTCAGGGCAGGGTATCTCATCCCGCCTTTTCCCTGCTGTCCAAGTTGCACCGAGACACCCGACTGCGACTCTTGTGCCCGCTCAAGTGGCCTCGACGAGCAGACAAACAAACCTACGTGTTATGTCGCACACCATGTAACAGTTGTTTGGCTGCCTTTGTGTTCAGATTTGCCTCATCGCTCTGGGGACCTGGGGTTCCTCGGGAGATTTTGCGTTTTCCAACCCCTCTCTGCCCGCGTCAAGCTCCCGCTCATGCTAGGCCGTGTCTCGGACTCCGCATTTGGAGACGTTGAGTTAGCATAGCTTGCTCGTGCAAGGGTGGCCGTCACCTGGGAGCACGAGCTCAATTCCTCGCTCTCGACACACAACAACAGCAACAGCAACACAACAAGGGCGTCAGTGACACGGACGAGACGCCGACGCCGAGCGTGGCCTGCCATGCCGATGGGCATGAAGCTGGGCGACACGCGTGCGGGCAAGGGCACTGCTTCATGTGGTTTCTCCAAAAAAACAAAAAGGGAGGATGAGCGAGCGGTTCGTTGGCAAAGGGCCCTCTCATCTAGGGTTCCCTGGCACTTGCTACCGCTATTGGCCGGCTGCGATTGGCGCGTCTTGAGGCCTGCAGTCTCCCGGGTCGGTCCTCCGGTGCCCAGTGAAGACGGGCCTGATCCATGCCTTTTCTCCTGGAGCGTCAGTGCAGCTGGCACGGACGGCTCCGGGGAGGCAGAGAGGGAGGGGGATGGCCCTGGCAGGCGGTGGGAGCTTCTGCGGTGGTCCAGATGCGAAGCAGAGGCATTGTTGCTTTGCAATACTTACCACTTACCTCAGTAGAGCCATACGGCCCCTGCCGACGAGCAAATGATTTCATGGCTGGCCGAGAAGCTCCCCGCCCAGCTTCCCCCACCACATGCAACCCTCTTTGGGGTGTTGAGCAGGGCAGACCTGGGGGCTTGGCATGGATCGTGTACCTGGTTAGGTCAGCGGGAGAAGGTATCGGCTCGGCTGCAAATGCACCGACGGGGTACTTCACACATGTCAACCCCAAAGTCCCCATTCCGTGCCCCCCCCAGGCGTCCCCCTCTCGTGGAGCAGCGCCCCACGGGCAGCATGTGTGTTTGAACATTGCTCGGGCTGCTCGTTGCGGCGCTGCTGCTCCAGGCCTGCTTGTTGCTTGTGCTTGGCTGCCCAAGGTACCTACCTACCCTAGGTGAGGTAAGCAAGGTAAGGTGAGTGAGAACTCATAGGTACCGGCGAGGTGGTGCCTCTGCCTTGGCTGGTGAGGTGCTGCTGCTACTGCCGCCGTGCCGTGGTGCGTGGGCTTCTCCAATGCGGAGAGAGAGGAGACAACCCCAGACCCCAGATTCCCTGCCTGGATTTCCCCCATTCAACGGAAGCCAATTCTTTCTCTCCTCATCACCCTCTCCACCTTTTCCCACCCACAGCCCGTACCTCACCTCACCTCACCTCACCTTACCTTACCTCACCTCGCCTCGCGTCGTCGCTCCTCAGCTTGCTGCCACCTGCCACCGCACCGCACCGCACCGCGCCGCATCACACACATCCCGTTTCCCGCCGTCGCCTCGCCCGCCTCCTCCTCACGGCCGACGACCTGCTCCATCTCCGACGTGCACCTGCTCTGCCGCTGCCGTCGCTTCGTGACCTCGAGCGACACCGTTACATTGGAGGCACCTCTTCTCCAGTGATCCTCCGCGACACATCAGCAGCCTTCTGCCGTGATTGAACCACCGAGACACCGGCTCTCGTGCCCTTCTCCTCACGCGACAACATTCTTCTGTCGAACTGCTCGACGACCCCATCAACCTACTACACACCACTGTTGTGCAGAGAGCATCGCGGCCCTGCGCACCGCCATCCAACGTCGATCTTCTCCTCCATCCGACCAGCCCTCGTCGTCTGTTTGTCGCACGGCGCCGCAGACAACCGAGATCCCCGTGTGCTTCCCCTCTCTCCAGCCCCAATCTTCTGCCACCCTAGCTGCCGCGGTTCGCAGCAGCATAAGCGTTTCTCTTTGTCTCGCCTCGCTCTACCCTCTGCCCTCTGCACTCCGCGGTCGAGTGCCTCCTCTGCCATCGCCTCTGCTCTCTGCCGCGCTTGCTGTGCTGTGCTGTGCTGCGCTCCGCTCTGCCCTGCCCTGCCCTGCCAGCTAGGCGCAAGCAGCCGGCCGGCCACCAAGCTTTGCCTGCCACCCGCGCCTCTTCTCCTCCTCTGCTCCTCTCCCGAGCAAGAGTCTCCTCATCCATCTCCATCATTCCCCGCCTTTTGCTCTCCCACCCCCTCCCTGCCGTTCACCTCGTGCTCGCTGCCACTTTATCCAAGGTTGTTTTGTTTGAGCCGAGTACTTCCCCTTCGTCCTCGCATGCGCTTGTTTGTGTCTTCACCCCAACGCCCAAACAATCAAACACAATTGCCGCCGCCTCCCCTTCATACTCCAGCTCGCTCTGCCTGTATCCCTCGTGTCACTCACGGTGCCGTGACACCAATTCCTCCTTCTGTTTCCCCCATTGCTCCCGCCAGCATCTCTTCACAACTCGGCCACCCTACCGCCCGGGGTATCCCACTCCGAATCCCAACTCTTCGCTCCGTCGCCCGTCTCCCGCATGATTTGCAGCAACGGCTGAAATCACTGCAATCAAGAACGGTCACCGCCGCCCGTGGATGCTCACGCCATTCAGGAGACATCGGAGACTCCCTCACGCGAGACGTGCGTGGGAGAGAAGAGAGGGCGAGGGGTAATCAGAGTGGCCAGACCGACACACTCTTCTTCTCGTCGCGCTCTCCAACGGAAAGATCGAACCCCGTCCTTCAACCATCATCATATCGATACACGCCGCGCACCCCGCAAAGTATCCCTTCCGAGCCCAACTCTGCTCCGCCTACCTCCTCCATTTCCCCCACTTTCTTGTGCTGTGTGACCTTGGAGGTCCTCGCCCCGTCTATACCTATCCGAGCGCACCGTACCCTCCTTTCCTGCCTCCTACCTGCCCTTCCCGAGGTAGCTTTTCCCTGAGGATGCTGCCTCTCCAGTCTATAGAGGGCCCGCCTCCTCACGGAGCCTCTGGCGCTGCTGGCGAGAATGGGGAAACCCGGCAGCAAAAGCCAAAGACCTTGCCGTGCAAGTACTGCAGCAAGCGCTTCAGGTGAGTTGGCCCCCTAGTGCAAGACCCCCAACCTGACCTTGCCCTACCTTGGCCCTCACTCTGTGCCTGTCACTAGCTTACATTGCTTTTGCATTTTAGGCGTGTGGAGCATGTCCAAAGGCACGAAAGGACACACACCAAGGAGAAGCCCTTTGCCTGTGGTTGGGCTCGCTGTGGGAAAACGTTCGGACGACGGTGAGTCTCTCTCAACCTTACCCCCCTGGCCTTTCGTCATTTGCCCTTCTGCCCAAAGTACCCTCTCACTCACCTTACCACATCGACACCATATGCTCTCGACTTCCACACACACCACACCACCCAGCGTGCCTTATCCCAAGCCTCTCCCCCGTTCTAAACCCCGACCTTGCTCCACCTCTTCCCTGTTCTTGATACTCTCCCGCAACACTGCCAACATCCCTCTGCTCTCACAAGAAATATGCTTATATGGACATCAGTGATCTACTTGTCCGCCACGAGAAGCTCGTTCATCTCAACGAGGGCAGCAAGGAAAACAACCGCCCTCGCAAGACTTCATCCAGCACCAACCAACCGCCGTCTTCGTCCGACAGTCATGTCGAACACGAGATGCTGGGCGTCCAGCGCCCGCCTCCGGCACAGTATCACCAAGAGTCGATAACGGCCGCTGTGGCATCTACTATGGCCCCAGACCCTCGCATGCCGGGGCCGGCCCGTGCTGCTGCCTGCAATCTGGACCTGCTTTCTGACGCAGCTTTGGCCAGCGAAGTCAATCCCATGCAGCAACCGATGCTGGCGGAGATGGGACATCCGCCCTCGGAGCATGCGAGGATCAAGTCTTACGACGAGCAGATGGGCTACGCTGAACGCCCGCGAGAGGATCCAAACGTGTTGGCTCCCGGATATGCCCCTCAGCCCCAAGCCGCCCCTTACGATGACTATCACATCTTCCTCGACGACTTTGCGCCTTCCTCGCACTTCCTGCCGCCGCCTTATGAGTCTGATCAGCAGATGGGACTGTGGCCGCGATCGGGAGACATGCACCAGCGGGGCCCATCCAAGCCTTCGTCGCAGTTCCCCTCACGCTTCCCCTCAGTTCAACCCGATGGCCGAGAAATGATAGAAGGGGGCCATCGGAGCCATGAGGAGTCAATGAGGGCGCCTTTGCGAATTTCCGCCGCCGACCACACCGTCATCAAAAATAGACTCGAGGAGTTCTCCTCCGTCATCCCCAACGACTTCGTCTTCCCGTCTCGCCATACGCTTACACGATTCCTCGAGGGTTACATTAGCGGGTTCCACGAGTATCTCCCGTTTCTCCATATTCCGACCCTAACACCCGCAGAAATGGCACCCGAGCTTCTCCTGGCCATCCTTGCCGTTGGCGCCCAGTACCGGTTCGAGAGCCATAGAGGTCACGCGCTTTGGTATGCTGCCAAAGCCGTAGCACTCGAACAGATTCGACGAAGGCACAGCCACGAGGTGCACGCCTTGCTACCAACCCCGGCGGCGTACAGCCCGCACTCGACTCGGCCCTCTCCTAGCTCTGGGTTTAGGCATACCTTTGCCTCAGCGCAACAAGACCGCCCAATGACTCAGGACACCCACCGAGAACCATTGTCAGTAGAGTGACGAAACGTTGTCTTCAGTTGCTAATCGACGCATTACAGTTCACCGAATACTCCACAAGCTAGACTTGAAACGATGCAAGCTGTGCTTCTGCTCTTCGCAGTGGGCCTCTGGGGCGCGAAAGCTATTCTGCACGAAGCACTATCTCTCCAGAGCCAACTTGCCATGCTAGTTCGCGAAGAGGGCCTCGTTGCTGAATCTAGTCCCGGTGTTGCACCAGATTGGGAGACTTGGATCCGACTAGAGGGTGCAACTCGCACGAAGCTGATCGCCTACTGCTTCTTTAACCTTTGCAGCATAGCCTACAACATGCCGCCGCTAATTCTCACCTCTGAACTCAGCCTCTTCCTGCCCTATCCCTCTCGGATGTGGAGGGCAGAATCAGCTTGGCAGTGGCAGGAAGTCAGACAAGCCTACCCGTCTGTCGAAATCACCGTACACGATGCCTTCGCCAGACTGTTTGGACGATCGCCCCAGGGCCTGCCTCCGCACATGTCATCTCTCGGCAACTATGTCCTCATTCACGCTCTACTTCAACATGTCTACTTGCTGAAGCAAACTTCTCTCGCTCTCAGCTCGCCATTTGAGCCACAGAGAGGTCTCAAGCCGGAGGATGTGGAGGAAGTTACCCAAGCTCTACGAGTATGGCAGGCGAGCTTCGAACACCGACACCAACTTCGCGCGGCCGAATCAGGGCACATTGGTAGCAGCGACTCGTTCCAAGGCGGCCCTGTAGCCTTCAACTCCACAGCTCTTCTGCGTCTGGCATACATGCGCCTCTACACGGAGATACCGCCAAGCCGATCACTCGAAACCCGGGATCATATGCTCGTGGCCTCATCCCTGAGCAACATGCCGCTTTTGGTCCGCACTCTCCGGTTGCACAGAGCAGTGTTCCAAGCGATCCATGCCCTCTCAATGCTGGTCAAAGCAGGAGTCAACTACGTTGCGAGAACGAAGTCTCTGGAATGGAGCATCCAGCACTCCTGTGAGTAGCTTCTACAATTCTAATCCTGGCTAGTGCTAACTTCGGCTGGTTGCAGTGTGTAACTTCGAATGCGCCATCCTTTTATCCAAATGGCTCCTAACACTCGCGTCGATCGGACCGAATGACCCCCCTGCGACGCCCGAAGAGAAGAATCTGCTGCAGTCTGTTAGGAGGATGCTGGATGAAACCGAGTTTGCCGTGCCGATTGATCCCTCCTTGGGAGGACCTACGGCCGGCCAGCCTGCGAGCACCGAAATTGCAGCGAACGACAGCACTCGACTGAGACAATTGGCAGCGGCTGTCATCCGTCTGTGGGCGGAGACCTTCAAGGGGTCGCACATCTTCGAGATGGTCCGAGTGATGGGGTCGAGTTTGGATGGATACGCCGATCTAGTCGAGAAGCCGCGCGACAGAACACCTTTGGGGAGAATCGCACACGATCCAAACCTCGCGTAAGGCTCGAACAGATGCTGAACAATCATTTCCGCCCAATACCGCAGGGAGCCCTCAACGAGATGGGTCGCGTCGCAACGTACGATGCCAAGGCACAATCTCTCCCGAACGGGCTACCTGCGGCGCAGCATGTGCCTGTGAGAATCTTGGGCGAATGGCCGCTCCAAAACCAAGAGAATGCGAAGGAAAATGTACAAAATATTGCGTTCCTGTGTCACTGGAAGTTTCTACCACAGCCAGAAGTGTTTTGGAGTTGAGGGGTCGAATCAGGCAAGGCGTGTCGTTAGACAACCGCGTCTGACAGCGGTGTCGGGATTTCGGGGCGGCGAACCGGCGCGGAGTACCGAGAGTCAGGTACCGGCTCGAGAATGGGGGAGAGGGGAGAGGGGAGAGGCCGGCGCCAAAGCAGCAGGGGACGAACGGAGAATTGTTGCATTGCTTGTACAGTGTTGGTGCAGATGGCGCCCGACTGAATTTTGTTTTTGGCTTAGTATGATTGTCGAGGCTGCGTCGGGACGATTTGCGCTGGCTTCTGTAGCTATGATAGGCTGTGGGATGAATAATGAAATGTTTACACGTTATGCAATGAGTAACATTTGGGTTTGTCAATAGTTGGCTCGGGCAGTGAGGCAGCTGCGCAGATGGATTGCTGCCTCGAAGCTGTCTCTGGGCTATAACATGGTTCCAGATCTGACTTGTCATTTTGCCTTCGTGGTCTGGCTCTTTGTCAGCTCTGCCAGACCAAACGCACACCAGAAGGGTTGGTTATCTGCTCAGTTGAGGGATTCAGCTGAGCCTTTTGAAGCTCTCTCCCAACAAGTCGCTGACGGTATGGGCATTAACCACCGGGAGCGGATTCATTCCAGTGTATCGTATCGCTGGCATGATTTTGTAATAGTCAGTAGTTGAGCTTAATGTGACTTGACAGCTCATACCCGGAGGGAATGAGAACTTGTAAAAAACCTCTGAGACCATGGCGAAAGTCAAGTAGTGACTGGTGGTGGGTTCAATACCGTTGATGACCGGTCAAGACTTCACATCATGAAGCCACGCACCTGGCTTTGCTAATCATCGGCCTGTTCATGTCAATCACGGTGATGCTGGTTGGAGGGTATGACCATTGCCACCCGGCATGCCTAAAGCCAGGAGATTGTCTCTGTCGAAGAGACAGCCCATGGCAAGCGCAATCCAACTGGCGACGGTTGATAGTATCCAAGTCTTGGGCAGCCATCGCTCGTCGACCATGGAATACCCAAAAGTCTAAAGACATGACAACCCGATGATGCTGGCGAAGCAATCCCTCAAGGTGTTCGGCAACTGCCAGCTTTACGCCTCCTCGCCGCTTCGACGATTCGGCGCTCTGGCTCTCAAGCCTCCCTGCTTCCAAGGTCGATAGAATACGCGGAACTAGAGGTACCAGTTCGGGCCACAAGCAAAGTCGTGCAAGAAAGGCACTCGATGAGCCAAGCCAAGCCCAGCCAAGCTGGCGAGACCAGGCGGACCGGAGAACGGAAATGCGAGGTTCTTGAGTATTCTCTGGCATCGGGTGATGTTGGGGCCTTTGGAACGGCTCCTCGACCTGGAGGGCTGTAGCTTCGCCCTTCAACGGTCGGCTCAACGGCGCGGCGTTGGGAAACGTCTGAGACCCCAAGACAGAAGGCAAGTTCCGGATCGGGCGGGTTGCAGAGGCGCCCGGACCGATACGTGACTTGGGACTGACATTTTAGGATTCTTCCTGCATAGGTGGTGATTGCATATCTGCACTCGCGGATGCATGGCTTGTTGCCGGCTTGCACTGCGTGTATTCGATTGACAGGAATCTCCAGCTTTTGGTGTCTCGAGGAACGGGACGACTGGAGGGACCCCCACGGGACGCGAGGAGGCCGAAAAGGGGGGGCCGGCGGCTGGACAATCTGTTCAATCACGTGATGACGCGTCTTTCCGCCCAAAACCCCGAGGAAATCCGTCGCGTCGTCTCCGAACTATGACGACAGCGTTTTTTGGAGCGAGCGACGTCGATTTCCGGCCAGGCCACGACCAATCACGTCTTGAAGAGGTTCTAAATTGTACATTACGAGAAAATCGGAATCATCAAGACTTCCAATTCCCACCCCGATTCAGCAATCATGCCCGCCCGCAAGCGTGCCGCCTCACCGGTCGCCGAGGAGCCCCGCCGGCGGTCCGGGCGGATCTCGAGCACGCCCAAGAAGAGCAAGTACTTTGAGGAGGACGATGACGATGATGACGACTTTGGTGGCGATGCAGGATTCGATGGCGGGGATGGCGGAGGTGAGAGCGAAGTCGACGAGGAGGAAGAGGAAAAGCCTGTGAAGAAGCGCGGGCGTGGACGGCCCAAGGGCTCGGTCGCTAAGGCTACGCCCAAGGCGAGGACTGTCAAGAAGGTTACCAAGAAGCAGAAGACCGAGGAAGTAGAGGATGAGTATCAGGATGAGTATCAGGATGAGAACCAGGATGAGGATGACGAAGAGGAAGAGGGAGAGGAAGAAGACGATGAGGACGGCAGGAAGGTCACAATCATCCCCCACGAGAAACTGCGTCCCCTCGGTGGAGTCGAATACTCTGATGAGACGGTTCACAAGAATACTCTTCTCTTTCTCAAGGATCTCAAGGCGAACAACAAGAGGTCTTGGCTCAAGAGTATGTCTTACATTTTTATTGGTTGGTGCATCGGGCGGAAGCTGACTTGGCACCAGGTCATGACGGCGAGTACCGACGCGCTTTGAAGGACTGGCAGTCCTTCGTCGAGTCAATCACCGAGAAGATTACCGAAGTGGACTTCACCATCCCCGAGTTGCCTGCCAAGGACATTGTCTTCCGCATTCATCGCGACATTCGCTTCAGCAAGGACCCGACCCCGTACAAGGTGAGCCATTCCCGCCGGTGATGAAGCATCTCGGGCTTATCAAGACATGAACAGCCGCACTTCTCCGCCGCCTGGTCTAGGACGGGTAAAAAAGGCCCGTACGCCTGTTACTACATCCACCTGGAGCCAGGCTCCTGCTTCGTCGGCGGCGGTCTGTGGTGCCCCGACGCGGGACACTTGCTGAAGCTGAGACAGAGCATCGACGAGCGCCCACGGAGATGGCGGAGGGTTTTGAACGATGAACGGTTCAAGAGGACCTTTCTCCCCAAGGCGTCGAAGAAGGCAGGGGAGGAGGCAGCCTTGACAGCCTTCGCGGAAGTGAATAAAGGGAACGCTCTGAAGAAGAGACCCATGGTATGTGCTGCTTTCTTATTTCTGCCTCGGGGGTGGCTCACGCGAGATTAGAACTACTCTGCCGAGCACCGTGACATCGAGCTGCTGAAGTTGCGGAACTTTACCATCAGCAAAAAGGTGGATGATGAGATTTTCACCGAAGAGGATGCACAGGAAAAGGTTTGCGAGATCATTGCGGCCATGGAGCCTTTTGTAAGTGGCCCTCCGACCTCTGCTTGGTTTCTTCGTATGGGACAGCAGCTGATGACCAGAGCAGATCACGCACTTGAACAAGATTGTCATGCCGGACCTCAACCTGGACGACGACGACGAAAGCGACGATGAGAATGAAAACGGGGAGGATAACGGCGGCGAGGAGGTCGAGGGACCGCCCGAGGAGAGCGGGGATGATGAGGCACAGGAGGAGGGTAAGGATTGGAGTACTCACAAGTTCTGAGCTTTGGTCATGAATCATAGGAAAGTGTCCTTCTCTGGTATTTAGTCTGATTCGATCGGTGTAGTTCTTGGTATTTCTTGGATTGGAACTTGGTACCCAAAGCAGTCGGCAAGTCTTCTATCCTGTATACTAGCTTTTCCCTGCGTGACAATGGGTATGGCCTGTGCTGTGCGTTTCTCCATCTCAGTGACCTCTCAAAACCCGAATCAAACGTTTATTTGACTCGACATCATGATTCTTTTGGTAGGTTTGTGGGAGCTATTTGATCTTGATATCGTTTGGTGTGAAACACGCGTCTTTTGGTTGCTCAGACTAGATCACAACGGTCCCGTCACCTTGTGCGGAGCGTCTACCCCCTTGGCTTCTTTTTCTCATCGGGTTCGGGCTCTTCCTTGGTAGGATAGAGTCGTGCTCACGCGGTGTTCTGGTTGATGGCTGGAGGTGAAACCTGAGTTGAGGCAGAATGATGATGCATTTACGTGCACGGAGACAAAGCGGTCTGGCACAGTCAACAGTATTCACGTACTTACTAGGGTATCTCCTGTTTCTCGCAAGCTCTAGATGTGTCAGAAGAGGAGTGATGGCGAAACCATATGGATGCCGGGTCCTGGATACCTATGACGTAGATCCAGTTCCCAACGGGAAATGTCATCACGGCACCGCGTAGCCAAGTACATTCAATCAAGCCTCTGCCCGGCTCCTTATCTGTACCGCAGAGACTTGCACGGGATACCCTTTTATGTGCGTCTACAATCGAGGGCACCGTTCACGTTCATATCCGATGTTGATCGTCAAGTGATGTAGTAGCGAGTCACTTTTGTGCAGCTCCAATGTGCATCGACATCGTGACTTTGATTCAGACATTAGGGTAAAAGTTCGTAATATGTACAAGATAGTTCTGTCTTTAACAGGCAGTGGAGTAGAAACTCATCTCCCTCACATCACGTCAAGATGCTTAGGAAACAGCAAACCCCGCGTCATGCGCTTACAACCAGGTGTAGCACTCGTCCGCGACGGGGACCTCGACGCTGTACAGCTCCTGCGACCACCACTTGGTGGCGAAGCCGAGGACGCTGAAGAAGAAGTCGCTCTTGACGGCGAAGCCCTCCTGGCAGCCGGTGTTGTCCTGGCCGATGCCGACGCCGCCGGTGCCGACGCCCTGGCTGGCGGTGAGGGTGAAGTCGTTGACGAGCTTGGAGCGCGAGGTGACGCCGGTGCTCAGGTCGATGGCGCCGCCGAGGATGTTGAAGACGAGCTGGACGCCGAGCTCGACGTAGGGGTTGACGCCGACGGCGGCCTTCTCCGAGATGTTGGCGTGGGCGGTCCAGACGGGGTCCCAGCCGGTGGCGGCCGAGGCCGAGGAGTTGACGAGGTCGAGGTGGAGCTTGGCGTCGGGGAAGGAGAGGCCGAGGTCGGTGGTGATGACGGCCTTGGCGTCGGCCTCGAGCTCGACGCCGATGGCGAAGCCGAGGGCGGGGCCGAGCTTGATGATGCCGGGGATGTCGACGAAGTTGTAGCCGAGGTCCTCGGGGTCGTAGGTGAAGTTGCCCGAGTAGGGGGCCTTGACGTCGACGGTGAGGCCGAGGGCGGCGGCGAAGGTGGTGTCGACGTCGAGGGCGAGCTCCTCGACCTTGGGGGGAACGACGGTGTACTTGAGCTTGCCGGAGAAGGTCATGGAGGAGCTGAGGGAGGCCTCGTCGGCGGTGATGGCGACGTAGGGGTCGTAGGTGAAGAGGGTGGATGCCTCGGGCAGGGCAAGGGTGTTGGTGATGTGCACGCCGTTCTCGTCCCACTTGATGTCGCGCTTGGCGGGGGACGTGACGGGGACGTTGGAGAAGGAGATCTCGGTGGAGGCTGAGGGTGGGTTGTCAGTACAGGTAGCGCGATCGGAAGCATCCGAGGTGTCACTCACTAGCCGTGTTGGCAACGTCGCTCTTGTGGGCGTTGGCCACGACCTTGAGCGAGGCAGCGTCAAAGGTGACGGTGTCAACGAGGAAGAAGCCACGCTCGTTCTCGGCGTCGCAGTTGCCCAGGTGGTTGGTGACCATGACAAAGTCGTCAAGGGCCTGCCAGTCACGCGAGGTCTGGTCGAAGGCGGCCGTGGCGTTGAAGGTCACGGTGATGCTGGTCTCGGCGCAGTCGACAGCAGCGACGGCGTCGACCTCCTCGAGCACCACGGAAGGGTACTTCATAGACAGCACGACACTGACGAGGCTCTCATCCTTGGCACCGTAGTTGAGGGTGATGTCGTTGGACGGCACCAGGTTGGCCGGGTCAGCCTTGTTGCACTCCGGGCGCAGGACGGGTTGGAGCGTGGTGGTCGTGTTGGCGGCGCTCGCCGCAGCGGCGAGGGCAAGGGTGACGAGGGCGAGCATCTTGGCCGAGGAGGAAAGAATGAGAGACCTACAAAGGAGTGAAGGCTGGCTAACCAAGCTCACGAGAGAGGCAGGAGGACGGGAGAAGAGGTCATATATAGGTAGACGATGGCCACAGACGGCATATTGGCTGTCAAATGTCGTCTTGGCGGTGGCAGGTGAATATGCGCGCGACTCACAGCACCGTCACAATCCTCTCCACTGCGATTGCATGCGTCATGCAACCTGCCGTCCACGATGGCCTCACAGACCTTCTCGTGGGGGTCCCGTAGCCGTAGAGGGTCAACATTCTCATCTCATTTCCAAATCACACCCGATGCACCTTCCGCACGCGTTCACATCGGGCCCCGCTCCTGTCCCTTGCAGCGTGTTGCGCGAGTCACGAAACGTTCCCAAATGGCAGCTCAAGGTTATCTCAGCAAGTCCCGTCTTGCTGCAACCTCACGGCCCTGATTTAATGTCGCATCGAACCGCGGGGTTCAATTCAGAGGGTTTGTTTCGATGGACGGGCACTTTCGGCCGAGCAGTTTAAGGGGACAAACACCAACCCGTGCCCCGCGAGTCGGGTTCTGATTGGGGGAAGCTCCCCTGCGCGGCAGAAGGATCTGAGCAATATTAACACATGCCGCCGAGGGATAGCGGGATCGTAGCATCTCGGGCGGGGGCCATCGGGTGGGAGAGCCCGGAAAGGCGCACGGCGGGGACCGGGCCCTGATCCCAAAAGGGGTTTGAGGCCGCGATGGGGTCCACGGGCGAGAGAGGTCGGTGACCGATTTCGGAAATTCGGGGTCGCCTTTCTGTGAGATTGAAAGGCGGTATGACACGACAAGAGGGAATGTCAGGAGGTTTGCTCGGCTCGTTCATCATTAATAAATCTAGACGGGCGCTTTGTTGAATGATTCTTGTGTTCGTGTCCGTTTGACATTCCTAACTGGCAACAGATAACGCTCTATCAACCACCACCAATCCACCCCACGCAGCGGGGCATTCATTCCCTGACAGAAGGAGACGAACCAAAGAGGAATGTGGTAAGATCGTGGTCAGATATCACCACCTTGGCTCTGCTCGTTCCACGGCGGGCGTCTCGAGGGCGTTCTTGTCGGCGAACGGGTCATCGTCGTCCTCGTCTTCAGAGTCCTGCTGGACGGGCTGGACAGGGGGTCTCGGTGGCTTCGGCGGAGCAGGCGCCGGCACTGGAGGGGAAGGTCTCGACATCGGTGCCGGGCGTGGTGGCGCGGGCGGACGAGGCGACGGTGTGTGGCTGATGCTCAGGCCAGAGACGTCGGGAGGAGGCGGGGACATGGACTGCTTGGCTTTTTCGGTGACCACTGCCGCTTGTCAGTATTGAGGGCGTACGATGCAATGATGAGGGGTTCGTACTTCGGTAAATATGCGCTTGTTCGGCGAGCTCGTCGTCAGAATCACTGTCAGCATCGATGGATCGATCGAGTTGCTCGAAAGTCATGAGTGCCGTGACGAGCTCGTCGTTGGCTCTGAGAAGACTGCCAAGCCACTCCTCCGACTCGACGTGGTGGATCTAGCGTTGTTGATTAGCAGGGTTTCAAGAAATGCTGACCGCATGCAACATACATAGCGGAGGATCTTCCGTCGCAGTTGTTTGCAGCCCTCAAAGTGCTGGACAGCCAACGGATTCTCCGAGATCCGCTCCCTCTCTCGGTTGATGCTCTGGAGGGTGTTGTTCAAGTTGGTAGTAGCGATGGAACTCTCGGCAATGGCGCTCTTCATCTGCTCCTTCTCGAGTTCCAGGTTGAAGGGCTTCCTCTTGCCCTTCTTGTCCTTGTCCTTCTTCTTCTTGTCCTTGGACGATCCGAAGAAAGAGCCTCCTGAGCTGGACGGGGACTTGGTGTGGCTGAAGGAGCTGACGGTGCTGGTGGTACCGCCGTGGGGTGTTTGGTGGGATCGAGACGACTCGCCAGCACGGCCGCTGGGCGAGGGCGGCTTGTCCTCTTCCTCTTCACCAAAGGGATTCTCAGTCTCGCGCACAGCCTTGGATCTCTCCTGGGTGGCGGCAACCTTGCGTTTCGGCAGTTCCTTATGCTCTTTAGACATAGTTGTTCACCTCGCGTTCATACATGCTCACCTGGTGCAGCTTGGCGATACGCTCCAAGCCCGGAGTGCTCTTGTACTGAGACCAGCTGCGGAACAGTTCCGTACACTTCTTCTTGACGTCTGGGTCGGACAGATCGGAGGTGCCGCAGACTCGCAGACGTTCCAACAAGGGCTCGTCGGCGAAGGCGCGCTGGAAACGCGGACCGGCGTTCTGGATCAGGCCGTCCAGAATAGTCAAAGCTCGGAGCTGGCGGTGGACGTTGCCATACTTGAGCTTCTTGCGAATGGCGCGGGCAGCCTCGACGGGGCCGGACCCTTGAAGCTTGATGACCTCGACGAGGTCAGGGATACCGCTCAGGTCATCCTCCTCGTACGTTTCACTAGTGAGAGTCTCGATGTTGACCGTGACGGCCGAGTACGGCTTCTTCTATTGGGCGTCAGCTCTAACAGCGTCAAAGTGGGAAGGTGAGGGGTATTCCTTCCTACCTGTGAGAACATGTTGCCGGTTGGTCGGTACGTGGATCTGACGGGCGGATCGTATCAGGAGGGCGAATATGCTCGGAGCAAGAAGGCGGCCGGTGGTGGTGGTGGTGGCGCGGCGCGAATGCAGTGGCGCCGGAGGTGAGGGGGTTTGGGAGGCCGCCGTCGGCAAACGGACAGGTCCCAGGGCGTGGTCGGAGGTGCAAAGGACGCGGACCGGCACGGACAGGATCGTCGGCGGCAGATCTGTATTCGGGAGCAGCAGAATGAGGTCAGCGATGGGCTAGAGGCTCGTTGTTGGCATCGGGCTCCGGGTCGGGCTTCGGGAGAGGATGTGCATGAGGTGAGTGACGGGAGGTGGTGGTGAGGGACGGACGAGGCAGGCGGTGGTGGGGCAGGGCACCCTTCGAGCTTGGCTCCGCGGGGTGTCCAGTGTCGCAGGGCGCGTGAGCTGGCCCCGCTGACGTAGTGAATCACAAGGGCAGCTGCTCCAGCGCTGCAGTTGCGCAGGAGTCCAAGCAGCGCCCAAAGTACTATGCGCCGTAAGGTAGGTAGGTACCCAAGTAATAATGTGCATCTTTCTGTACAAATCAAACCACAACACACGACACACTGTCCCCAGAAAACTCAAGGAAAAACCAGAAAACTCAACCGAGGTCGGTACGTACCGACAGCTCTTCCATCAGAGTTTCGGACCCTGAACGGCACAAGGCTGATGAGGATCGACACGAGTCAAAACTTGCTGTTCCCTCCGGCCTGGGCTCTCTCTCTGTGTCGACATCTGACGAAACAAGCTCGCGCAAGCGCCTGCCGCACGGGCCATTTCGCTTCTTTTTCTCAGCGCCCAACTGGCTCCAACCCTGTGGGGACCGTTTGTCACGCATGTACCTTTCGGCGCCAGCATCCGGCTTGGCCAATCAGATGCATTGTTCAGTGTCATACGTCATGTGACTCCAACAAGCTCCATGAGCGACGATACAACCTGGAACTGAATTGCCTAGAATGCTGGCATATAATTCTAAAAATGCTAGATAGTCAAGTTTTGATTCTCTAGTTTAACTACCTCGCTGTCCATTTATTTCAGCCCCTAACTGTATTAAATCTTCAAGTGTCGTTGATTCATTTGGACGAGTCCATCCCTCATTGTACGGAAGCCTCTCCTCCTCTGCTCTCATTAGTATCTCATGCATATTCGTAAGGTCCTCTACTTCGATGGTCATAATTACTTACCGAACAAAGCCCGTATCCATTCTACGCTTGCATCTGTCGTATTGCCCACTCGAAACAGTCTCGCGATAACTGCCATTTCAAGAAGACTACCGGACCTCTGGTCCTCACTAACATGGAAGGTGGGGTTTTCAGCCGCACTGGCGTTGAACCTAGCTTCTCTAGCCTCGGCAAAGCTTGACAGCGGGATTGTATCTTGAGAAAAAAGGATGGACTTGCTTCCAAGCCAGATGGTCTCATTGAAGCTCAGATTGTCTCCAAAGTAGTAATCTGCCCGGCTCAAGCTGGCGTCATGCTCGATGACTGTCATGATATAATGTCAGTCTCAGGAGCTCGAGCAAGTCCACACTTCCTTCCATCGCCTAGCACTTACACTCTCCATGGGCCGCTATGTCATCTAAATGAAAGGTACTCGGATTACCGGTCGTCGATAACTTCAATGACAGACCACCAAGAAACTCGCTCAAGCTAGAGTGAAGATTTGCGGAATCATTCAAAGCCTTTGTAAGAATCTCTAGTGAGATGTTCGCGCCATCTCGTGGAAGATATCCATGGTTGGCAATTGCGTTGAGACCCGGACACGGGCTTCGACCTGGCTCGTCGATTCTTCATTAGGACTCTGCTTGCAAATGCTTCAGTAGTACTCACGATCATCTGCTTGAGGTCGAATCCACTCGTGGCTTTCAGTACCACCTGAACACAACCCCTTGTTTCCCGAGGCGAGACTTAGAAACAGAAAAGATATGAGCGTCTGCATGCCGTCTTCTAAATACACACAAGACTAGAGGCTTGCTTAGACGTAGGGGATGGCTGCAGAACAATGTCTGATGGTGATAATTCTTTCTGTCTCGGCACTATCGCAGTCTCTTTATACGCGAATGAAGTCTTCGGGTGCGAGGCAACTCGCCGGATTCCTTACGGCCTCTTGGCAAATGCCGAGTGTGGATCTTCGATGCCGTCGGCTGTGCAAACTTCCCGTTCCGCGGATACCGAGCCCCATAACACCGGGTGCCTTTAACATAATTTCCGTACTCACGGACAACTATCGTTGTCCTAAATGGAATTCTTCGTCTGCGACGCTCCCCGGGTACCTGTCATGCCTGCCCGGGGTAAACTGACTAAACACGAAAAGGGCAGTTTTCGCGCGACGTCTAAGTTGGATGTCCATCCCCGGCTCCCTTCAACACCCGTACACGCATAACTCATCATCACTAGACCAGTATAGTAATTGAACATTTAATCTGGAACCTCCGGGCCTCGAACTCAGATGCTGTTCTACGGACGTTGGGCAAACCGAAATGCCGAACACGCACGGTACTTGGCAAACAGCATGTCTCCGTCTAGACGCCTTCTCACGTCTGGCACGATGATAGACCACGGACAACTAATTAAGATGAATCTGATGGTTATAAAACTAGCGTAGCCTTCCTTCTCTTACTACAACACAACCACTTATCAATCGGAAGATTCCTCATATTTCTGTCTCACATCACGCATCTCACCTCTCACCTGAGTAAAGATGAAATTAACCCTACCTTTACTTGTTCCTGGAGCAACGATTGCGGCTCTCGGCCTGCCTCAACCCTTGCCTCTTTTTTCGATTCCGAGCCTAAATAACTCAGCACGAACATTGGAGGTCGAGGCCACTCGTCGCGACTTTACGTATGGCACCGATGATACCTTGGTCGGCGTCGATCCGTGGCCTGCTGGTGCCTTGGGGAGAGCGGCTATTGATCAACACTATCAGGGGTATCTTTCCCAGCAGGCAAACATCCAACAGCTTGTAGAGCAGGATTTTACTGAAGTGCAGTTGGATATGAGCAAAGTATGTACACTTATCGGCATCTTGATGTGCTGGTTTTCTTAACATGTCTATGTCTAGACTCTTCGCCTGAATTCATTCGAGGATTTCTACAAGTTGTACGAAGGACGGTGGCGAAGGATCATTCCCAATGGGATTGCTCAAGGAGTTCTTTCCAACGACCGATCGGACTTGCTTTTCGCCATGGAGCGTCTTTCGGTGCATCCCGAAAGCCTCCGACGAGTCAGAACTGATGAGACTCTCGCTCTTCAGGTAGAGGACGAACTTGCCCAGGAATGAGACTGCCGCTTGCCCCTACTCTGTAGGCAAAACTATTGACTGCGACTAATTCATATCAAATTAGCTTCGCTACCTCATGACACAGGGCGGAGTTGAACTTACGGCGCCGGACCAGGCCCCAGACAGGATGGGCGTCGCTGAATGATCGGGCACCAGACATCCAAACAAGGTCCGAAGAGACATGTGCGGCTCCCAGATGGTACCATTGATTGTGCCATACGTCATTGGAGTTGAGCATTATTTTGGCCAACGTCCAGTCGTTTGCTGAGTCAAGAGGTGTGTAAACAAGGGGTGAGCCATTGTTCGGTCGAATTGCAAGTGGTAGAAAGTCACCCGAGACCGGGTGAATAAAAAATAGCGCTTGGCATGCGCCGGCGTATCTACCGGCCGTCAACGTGAGGTCAGATAGACTGCTGTGGTCCACGATGAACAAGTGTCCTTTCGTCTGGAGGCTACTCTGTTTCTGCGTGGTGATTCATTAATCCTGGAGGCGACATCGAGAAGAACTTCGCGTGGAACGGCGCCGAGGCCGTAAAGTACAGTCATCAAATATGGCAGTCCGAAGGAGAAGCCTGGCGCCGGAATTATCTGTCCACCAAACTCATTCGACGAGGACTTTTGAATTGCACCTACGGTCCGCCCTTGAGATCTTTCCCATACTACGAAGACGCTTCCGTAATTATGGACGCCATGCGGGCTTTCCTCACGGAGTTTGTTGACGCATATTACGAGTCAGACGATGCCATCACGACAGACATGGAGCTGCTTAGGTGGTTTGACGAAGCTGCCAACGAGGCTTCCATCGTCGATTTTCCGAGCTCAATTTCCACACGAACTGAGCTGGTCGATGTGCTGGCGCACCTGGCATATCTCATCTCGATACTGCATGGGTCGCTCAACAGCAACAGCTTGGTGCAGTATAGCGGCGTTCTTCCAATGCATCCCCTCTCCCTCTACCACCCTCTGCCTGCTGAGAAGGGCATCACCACCCTTCTACCTTTTCTGCCAGACCTGAATGCTTCAGTCCAGCAGATTGCTCTCTTAGCCCACTTCAACCAAGCCCCAATTGTCAACACGCCTGACTCAATGATATCCCTATTCGATGAGCCCTTGTTTCGAGGAAGAGTAAACAGCAAGGTGCGATCCGCCGCCGAGAGATTTTCATTGACTCTCCAGAACTTCAGTGATGAGTTTGAAGCGCGGAAGCTCGACTCGCACGGGTTGTCCCAAGGTATGCCATTCGTTTGGAACCTCTTCAATCCTCGCACAGCACCAGGCATCTTGGCCGCCTAGACCGGAACTCGGAAAGGTTCGACCAGGACATAATCAATACATAATGTTTCTTTTGCCCACCAAATATCGGCAGCTTTCCAGCCGAATCATCTGATGGAACCCCTCCTTTGCAAATTCTAAGTATCTTAGAAAACTGCACTAGAATAACGTTAGATAGAACGACCAATAGGGGACGAGACCACATGGAATCGAAACATCATGTCTCTTTGCTAGTTTGTCTTACCGCTTGAGTTTTGGATTTGACAGCTTTCGGTGGATTTGAGCGGCTGGATAAAGAGTCTTTTCGTTAAGCTTCAGCCCCATTTCTTCCGTGTTGATCACCAGGAGAAACAATCTTTCCATCAGGAGCTAGCCTTAACGGATTGGGGCGGGGGCTTACGGTTAAGAAGACACAGCTCTAGGGACGTCCCTTCAGAGCTTACGTCCCTTCAGAGCTTTTTAGGGGTCGAACAGGCCATACGGTCTGGTCTTGTAAATGCAGTCTCTGAAGCGCTCAAGTGGCAGTGACGCAAATCAATAATATAAGTATAACCGGTGCAAACCGTAACATGATGGCGGGAGCTGTAAAAGGAACGGCGAAAAGGCTTGGTAAGAAGTCCAGTAGAAGTGAGTCGCACGTCTTTTCAATGTAATCGGCGTGGTCAATTAATAAGCCGGTGCTGGTTGCTCTGCTGAGTTGTGATAGAATGAACCTGCCCCTATGATATCGTTGTAGATTTCAATCTGTAAGGTATTATATGCTGGCGCTGAGAACTGACGAAGATCCACACCAATGTATCCACAAGAAGTATCCCAACTTCTGAGAGTCAGAACATAGGAATAGCCCAATTTAAATATGAAGGGAAGATATCAAGTCATGTCGTAGAATCGCCGGCGTTGTCAATGAAGAAGGCCAGCGCCCATACTTCCCAGACCCTCATCACCTTCTGACCCAACCTGGGAGTAAACTCCAAGATGAGACCCAACCGCAGCATGGGATGACCAGCCGGCCAGATGAATTCCTCGAAGATCTTGAACCGGCGGTCGAGTTCTTTCACTTCATCCTCCGCCGCGCGAAGAGAATGAGCCCACGCTGTAACCTGGATTGTGGTAAAACCATTATTATTCCTATCTTGAAGAAGGTCAATAACGTCCAGACGGTTCACCAGGTCGACTGGATCCGGAGGATGCAGTTCTTCAGCGAGCTCGGAACCGTCATATTCCCCATCCCACACGCAAACTGCGGAGGTCGACTTGTGAAGCCCTGCAGCTAAACCTGGGACGCATCTACTACTCTTCACTTCTTCCCAACCTTATCTCTGACCGTGATTCTGGCAAGACGCTGACTGCCACGCTTGATGAATCCGTATCTCTGGAGCACGTACACTTACCTACGCTGAATTCGCCTCTCCCGAGTCAAGTACCACATACTCTCGCCCGCGGCCCGGTTTCATTACAGACGGGCTGGTTCTCGAGATATTGTCAATCTGCTGTTGTGTCATTCTGGTGTCGGCATACTACTATAGTTCCTGGAGCAGCGCTGCTCGGAACACTCGCATTTTCTCCGTAATCAACATTGAGAAAAGCTCAGTAGAATAATCAAATACACTCCGGTCAAGAAAGTGCACTGGCGATGGTTTTTGTTGCGCCCATGTCCTAGCCCCTATCGCTTCCCAAGCTGCACCATCAGGTCGTCCTGGCCTCCGGTCAACGTCTCTCGATACCCATCTCCATCGGACGGAAAAGGCAGATGGCGCGTCGGCTGCCTCTGATACCGCCCTCCTCGTCCGTTACCGTCGGCCTTTGGCACGCGGGTAGTGCCCCAGTCCATCGCCCGCAGGTCCTTCACTTCCAGGACCCAGGTTCCGCGCCAGTTCTCTTCCTTCTCAACCACCTGCTCGAGTCTCCAGGGGAACTCGGCATTTGGGCGATAGTTCCATCCCTTCTTGGCCGCTAGTGTCGATTTCTGTTCAGGAGCTGCATGGGCTTCGAGGCCATAGCAGCACGTGCAGCAGTCGACTTTGGCGTCGACCTTGGTGTCGTGTTCCGGTTTTTCCTTCTTGATGCCGATGATACGGAGAAGTACGGCAAGGTATTTCTTTGCGCGGTCATTGAATCCTCCCATTGTCGAAGCTGTGTACAATATCCTCCCTGAAATATTGTCTAGTCGTGACTTTGCCCTTGCTAGTGTTTATAGGTTAGCCAAGGGTAAACGCTTGAAATTTTTAAGTTCAATCGCTTAAGGTAGAGATTTAATCAAATGCTGTGACAAACATTTAGGGGTCGTGTTGTATAGCTAAGTCTGTAGCGCCCGGTGATATTTGCTTGAGGTGGGCGAAGGAGATAGATAGTGGGGTGGCAGTAGTTCTGCCTTGTGCGCATAGTTAACTTAAGGGTTTGAGACGTATTGAAAGCGCGGACTTTTTGCGTGTTTACTATTAAGCTGGAGGTGTTGATCTAACGAAGTTCAGTTGTTAGTATTACTATAAGTAATATTAGTACTGTATACAGCAGTTTGTTAGTAAAAGGTGCCTCTTCTAGTGATAGTATTATTCTATCTAAGTTACTTATTTAGAGTGGGCTCTATAGTAAAAGTCTATATAAGTTAGAGCCTTTTAAATAACTACTTCTAGTTAGTTTATTAAATAAACTAATTAATAGTAAAAACTAATTTAGTATTATTAATTATCCTAATACTTATAATCTTTATTTTTATAGTAAAATAAGTATAATTAAGTTAAATAAATAATATATAATAATTATACTTTAAGGTATAATATTATATTTTTTAAGTTTTTAAGCTCTTATTT
>JAOWMA010000283.1:0-67837 GCA_025962755.1 Colletotrichum tropicicola
GATAATAAAATTATAAGATATTTAGTTTTATATTTTATTTTATAAATAGTAATTAGGATTATAATATAAACTAAATTTATAACTATTTTATAATTATTATATAAATAATATTTAAGTATAAAAATAGTTTAATTTTTATAAGAGTATTACTTAGTTAAGGTCTCTTAAGAAGATAGTTACTAAAGTGAAGTTAAACTAAAGAGTAGTTTATACCTGGTCACGTGCGTGCAGCTGGCTCTCAGATGGTTGAAGCCATTGCGACAGGCATTGGCGAACTAGGTCACTGCTCAAGACAAAAAGTCTTCTTATTTGAGTATGGTATCTACTTGTGGCGTTGGGCCAAGCCCGTAGCTGTGGCGAATTTGCTGTATTGTTGGATATGATGGAGCGACGTTGTTTGGTCTCTATTTTCCTTCTTTTCCCTTGCTGGTTGTTCCAGCGCACGGAAATCATCTACGCAAAGCGACAAGGGGCTTTGTATGGTCTCAGGTTGGGTCTCGGGTTGGGTCTTTGGTAGGGTTTTGGGTTTGCCCAAAGCCAAACAGTATATGACTAAGCAGCCCACGACCCAACCCACGATCCAACCCAAGACCATCGCGGTCGGCGCGTCTGCCGGGTCCCTGGGCCGATCTCGAGAAATTCACTTGTTTTTTAATTCTTATTTTCTTGACAGTGTACTTAGAGCCTTCGCAACGTCAGACACCTGCCGGCAGTTGCGCACTATCCTTCCATTCTAGGCAAAAAAGAACACCATCTCCGCCTACTTGCTCTCATCATCTGGGCGTGCAGGTAGCTCTGTCTCCTGGGGGCGCCGTCCTGGGCTGCATCTTTCTTCGCGCCGCCGGGTTTGAGCGTCAGGCCTGGACGATCGGCATCGTCGACGACGCGGCGCCATTTTCGCGGTAAGCGCTTGTTCACCGTCTGGGATTCCTGTGGCTTCTCTCGGCGAATACAGCCGCCACAGCTCGTCGGAGCGTCAGCAGCAGCGCTTCGGGCCAGGGACACGAGCCACACGGCCCCACACGGCCCCATTGCGGCTCCAGGCCGGTAGCGGTGGCGGTGATGCGGGTTCTCGTCGTTCGTTCGGCCGTGCCCGGTATCCGACCAGTCACAAAAAGCATTGTAATCAAATGTTCTGACAGTCGAACTGCTCAGGAGCACAACATCCGCTTTGTTGTTTGCAGCATTGTCATCTATGAGATAAGCTCGGGCTAGCGAATTCGCTGTCAAACTTCGCGGCAAGACCATCAACATGTTGGCCAAACTTGGGCCATGATTCCGTGCTCATCATCCGTGTTAGCTAATACGAAGAACGAGAACATCCAGTCTTCGCAGATCCCTCAGGCACATCCATTTCCCAAACTGCAAGGCCTACTTATAGCCTTATCTCGAGAGTTCTTTCCGCTGGGGCGTACCATAACAACGCAGATTATGAGCACATTGAGTTGGTACAACACATCATGCCACCATATTTGTCCGTCATCGACATACTTCCCACGTGTAAACGCCGGGTCGTTTTTGAGTTGCCCATCCACGCAGCACCAACCTGGGATTAAGTTACATCGTTCAGGATAATATAAGCAGCGGGCTTCAGTATGACTGAAATTCGTAGACAGGCACTTGTAAAAGTTTTCTACTTTTCCATTCCCGTCTACCCATTTCTAGCAAGCGATTTGACCTCCGAACCCAAGTTCGGCCTGACACTCTCGCATCCCCTCCCGCTGACAAGTCTCTAACACCATAACAGCCACAAACGGCGACTATGGAGGTCCTTCTGGCGGCATAGAACCAGTCCTAGACGGCCCCAATAAAATCCGATCGTTGCTCTCTCCAAGCTCCGAATCGAGGCCTAGGTCCTCCCCGGCGATTGCTCCCTCGCCGTCCTCCGATTAAAGATGAGCCGAGGACTCCTGCACAGCTACGTCGTCGAGAACATTGGTGTTGTCCTGCGCGACCACACCACACCCGTCTTCAAAGCCGCCCTGCCGAATTACAGCCCATACTTACCCGGCCAGCGCGCCGTCAACATCCTCTCTAGTCTGCTAATGTCCCCGGACGCCACCTGCACCGCGGCTGCGACTCGAGATCGACCGGTCCTCTCACGCGCTGTCGTCAAAATCGCCCATTCGAGCCCCAGCAACTCCACTACGCCACGCGAAAGGCTCACGGACTTCATCGTCATGTCCGAAGGCCAGGTACGCCTAGCAATCAGCGTCAAGAGCCCCGTGCATAAGACCGCCGCTGGCGAGCATCATGGGATACACTTTTTTCACCGACCCCGACGCGTGTCTGAGGTTGTGCCCGTCCGACTTCGTCTTGCCCGACGTCCTCGTCGATGCGACCAATTTTCCGGCTGCCCTCATTCGGCCGCCAAGACGCAACAGATAGTCACCATGTTTCCCTGTTCCCGTTCTTAGTTTGTGGGTTTGCCGCAGCTTTTTGCTAATTATCGAAATGTCAGGTCTCGTCCGGCGCCTATCCACCCACTGTTGAACAAGATCGAGAGTTGCGTCCGAGAAGGAGCCTACCTGCTCTGAAAAACCACATGGCCCGTTCCGCGAACACATATTTTGAGCTCGCCCCACGAGAAAAACAGTTTGTTTCAACACGTCGCCTCGCCGCACTTGAACGGCGCGGGGAGACCTTTTCTGCCAGGGGACGGGACGAACAGAAGGAGAGAAAGTCGACTGTCGATTGACGATGCGTCAGTGTGGGTTGTCAGGCTTTGGCAACGGATTTTGAGTGGTACTGTGACAGCTCGAGGACTGGCTCCGAAATAGCGAGGTCACCTTCAAGCCGAGCCTCGTGATTAATACACACGGCGAACTCAGGTAGCGCGCCTTGGGGAAAACATCATCATAAGACGCGTGCCTCATTGCAAGCCAATCTTTGCTACTCGACCCATCTTCCGATGGCTTCAACGCTCTTCCAAGACGGCACAGACAACACCGGCGACGTATGCGACGGCGACGCCTGCTTATCATGGCGAGCGACCTTCTTCGGGGCCCTTCTGCTCAGTCAAGATGATTAAACTAGCCCCGTCGGCGTCCTGCAAGACCAACGCCCGCTGACTGTCATCTTGCAGCCCTTACGATGTAACTAGTCAACGTCTTTCTTTCTTCCCCTTGTCAGATGCCCTCCGTTACGAAGCAATACTCCGAGCCAGGGACACACTATAATCGCGAAAGAGCAGTCACGCGAGTCATGACACCTTCAGCGTTGGCTCCAGCCTTCGCATGGAACGCCAAACTTTCCTCGTCCGGACAGGTACCTCTCGCTCGCACTCGCGCTCTTCTAGGCCTTGACTACCTACCACAGAAGCAATCCCCTCCCCCTCCACTCATGGTCATGGCTTCTGCAGCGCTCGAGCTCCCTCCGATCATCTTCGAAGCACTGATTCATATACTGCACAATCTCTGCTCGCACACCGCATGTATCCTATTGGCATCCGGGCGTTCCGCGCCGTCAATACAACTCCGGCTAATGGCTCACTCGCAGGATACCCCCAGGGAGACGCGTGATGAGGACCGAGGAGAACACTGGCCACAGGCTCCATCACCCACAATCCACGGAAACGGCATCCTCGCGGACGGCTATGAGCAACCGCGGCTGGAGATGGGCGCTGGCGGCTTGCGCATAAGCAGGAGATCCGGCGGGCACAGTGTGAGAGCAGATGCTTCGCATCCGGCAGCTCGAGAAAAAGCTGCTGGCTTTGATCATGAGTGGCAGCGGCGAGGATCGTGGTTGTAGCTTGACCGGCATTTTGCCGCGTGGTGAGTCCGATGCGGCAGCTCTGGGCCGCGACCGGGGGAGAAATTGGTTACAGTGGTGTGACCGGAGCTTGTAGCCGGCAATATGCCACCAACAAAGGGGGCTCCAGTCGTCCGCGGACACACATGTCCATCAAAACCTATGGAACTAAATTAAAAAGCCACTTTTGTACAAACGCCACTATTTTCCATGTGAAATGCTTATTTATTATTGAGGTAGTCAGTCTTATCACAGTTGTGCACAGTGCACGTATTGTGTGTAATCTGATTGGCCTTGGTTTGTCTGGACAATCGCAACGTGGGGCCCGCCTTTCCACAGCTTGCAGCCGAGCCATCACTCCCTTCATCCGACAGACAGCAAGTGGGCACGCGTACAACATAACATTGCGAGGGGCGCGTATTGGATTATCCAGCGACTAGCGGCGTTTGATCCTTCGCAAAAGGTCCGTCAAGACCTCCGCGCCCGTGAGATTTCTGGGGTCCGGCGTCCGGCCGGGCTGATCTTTCGCTGCGCGTCGGTGGGTCATTGGGCACTCCGAGTTGACATGCGGGCCAGAGGTCGCTTCCGCATGAGGGGCGCCGAGGCGGCAGCATAAGACGCAGAGAGTGACGGGGCAGTTGAGTTGTTTGTGGGAGGCGGAACTGCAGCCGGCACACAGGGTGTCGCACGCCAGCGAGGCATGTGGTTCGCCGCACCACCCGCACGCCCTACCGCCGTCATCGGGCTCGGCCTCAGTCTCAGCCTCGGGGCGGGGATGCTCTTTTCGGTGCCTTAGTGTGCTTTTATCGGCGTGTCTCCCGGTCGTTCCTGGCCGTGGGTGCTGCTGGCGATGCTAGTGGCCGTCATCGTCATCGTCGTCACGTGCAAGGCCTTGCGGGAGACTTGTCGTCTCATTCTCGACGGGACGCTGCTGGAAAGCTGGAGGGACGACAGGCAGAGGTGCGAGGGTCTGCGGCCGACCTGGGAGGGGTGGACAGCTCCCGCACCTCGATCTGCAGACAAGGACCAACAACGGAGGGTTGGCGAGAGGAACGAGCCGATGGCCGTGCCAGCCTCGGTAGTCGTCAGCTCGCAGCCCAGGCGGAAGTCTTGAGAATGTATTCATGCTTTTTTGGATCGAATCGACCGAGGTCGGAACAAACACTTCTCCAGAAGGGCAAAGTCGACCCTAACAATTCTCACCGTGGCCTCACCCAAGCGGTTCAATTTACTTCAAGTCCAGAGGAATGGAACTGGCCAAAGACCCTGCGCGCTGTATTTTCAGTTACTGTTGGATTCACGGGGGAAGATTATAGAACGTTGGGAAGGTGAGGGGAAACCCGTTCAGGAGGCAACCGAGCCGATCGGGTGTGAACTCCCCGGGCTGACGCGGTAATGAGAGGGGCATCCGCTCAGATCCTGGTACTGACTTGTGTAACTTGAAGAGCAACACCAACAGCAGACTAGTGACTCGCTAGAACAAATGAGGAAGTGTGCTCCGAGGCATCTTAGCAGCCCTTTGTATCCTCATGTCCAGCGGCGGCCCCAGATGAGAAACAGCTATTTCGGCATCGTTTTTTGTCTCCCGGAGTCACACACGAGCGGGCCCTACGACCCAGTCATTCGCGTGTCCAGAATCCATCCGTTTGTTTGCCTGCTGGCTTGTCAATGGCTCGTACATGCAAACCACAGTGTGAGCTTGGCTGTCGTCTGTCGCGCAGGAAGGTGGTCGTCCCTTCTGCCAGACTCACACACTCACTTCACTCTATGAGGACCTATTCCACTCCGGACATCGTTCGGAATTTGACTACCGGCTGGTGGTTCTGGAATGGGTGGACTTCACGGACCGTTTTGTGATATAGAATAGGAGTCGTTCTCTTAAAGGTCGTGACAGTTAGCTACCTCAACCACCTGCTCCACTTGGACTTTCGAGCTGTACTTTTCTAGTAGCCGTTGAAGTAAACATGTCTTGATGGCGACCAGACGAGGCCATCTCGACATTTGTGAAGCCCGTTGCCTCGGCGTCCAGTCTCGGCTTCAGTTAGATGACGCTCCCGTTTTGAAGCCTTGCCGCCGCGTCCCGTCTCAATCGGATCCCACCTGTGCAGAAAAATATGGCACGTATCTTTACAAACACCCTGCGTCACAATCGGATAGCACAGTGTCCAGCCCGCAACATGGGCACCTCGTAACCTGTGCCGCTATCAGAAAGTCGTTCGACCTTGGGAGACTTGCAGGCAAACGTACAGACTTATTACATGGCCCACCACCGCCATCTCCTGTGCCTATTGGTTCAAGGTGATGAGAAATCATCATGCATGCTAGGTACATAGTCGACACAACTGCGTGCTCTGCGACGCTTTCATCGAGCATCACCCCGCGGTGTTGGAAGCATTGGCGGCGGTGGATTAGCTGACGCCGCTAATTGGCTCGTTTAACGGGCCAACCAAAAGTCGTCGTTCGGAAGGCTGCGGGGCCTATGGGCCTTCGCCGCGGAGCCCGCCCCGAACAGGCAACTTAGACACTTCAATACCAACATCACGATAGGCACGTTTGCCAACCAATACGCTGTGTACAGCAAAACCACCACCTGTGGCAAGCCAAAACATTCAACACCAAAGCATCCGTACGTATGGAGCTTTTCGGCCGCCCATTCGCCTTCAGCCGGTCGTCCCGCGAAGCTCGCCAGCGCCTCGAAGGCACACCCTGACTTGCAATCCGAACCTGGCAACATCCTGCGCGCTATCTATGCCGAGAGGCTGGTCTACGCGCACGAAGGCTCGATTATCAGTCTGGACTCAGAAGCGCTATCCAACAAGGGCAAAGTTACAGCTTACGCGGGCTGTGAGCTTACCCGTCCGGACACCAACTTCCAAAATATCCTTCGGGGGGACCTTTTCTTGTCAGCAGACGGCCGTACTGGTCTCGAAGCCTGGAAACTCTTCTATGGTGAGTCAAAGGCAATTTTCTATTACTATGTGGCTTTTATAACCCCAGTGGGAATGTATCTAACAGTTTGACAACTCCAGAGTCCCGATTCGATCTCTGGCCCGGATTCACGCGTCACTTTTGTCCGCACCAAACTCGGATCCATCGTCAACTGCATCTGCGTACTCAGCAAGATAATCACAAACGCCGGAGTCTTCGTGTCGCTTTAGCTATCATGGGCGACATCATTGGATCACTTGCTTGCCGAAGGCTAGCACCTGCTACATTGTCGGCTGGTAGTTCCATGCACATCCTCTGTCGCGTATACGATGAGGTGCGCCTTATCTCAGCCTCCGCCAAATGCCTTCTTGCCTCGGTAAGCGATGGCTTCAGTTGGGCTTATGTTGTTCGACCTGCAGTTGGGGGCCTCGATGAGTAGAGGGCCAGATCGGCAGCACTTGCCAGCGCTGCGGCTGACGCCGAGGCCGTCGTTGCCGCCGCCTTCCTTGATTGACCTTGACTCAGCGCCGAGGACCACCATGCATCATCACTCCGATCCAATCATCATTCCAAGTCCGACCGAAACATTGACCCTCTCCGCCTTGCACCGAACAGGATCTCGAACGACAGCAGCGCCGGCCGAAGATCCAAGTGTAATCGCTACACCCTGCTCACCATCTCGAGTTGCCCGCTGATCCGAATCCTCTCCGATCAAGTCTTGGCAAAGCTGTTCCTCGGTCTCTTCCGCCTCCAGCCACAGAATCGGAGCCTCGAGGCGGAGTCCCAATCCAACACCCACCCATCGGCTGAGCAGGTCGATGCGCGAGAGAATGAGGATGCTCCCGGCCAATGCGGGGCCGGCGGCGACGACGGCGATGGCGACGGCGATGACAGCCCTCCGAACTCACCCTGGCCCATGAACCTCGACCATCAAACCATCATACGTCTTGGGAGTCCAACTTCTTAGTCCCGCCCGCAATATCTGCTATTATCGAGACCTCCCCGCTTGCTCCGTGCTCGCCCCAGACGCAATCCAAACAAGCCCTGGGCACCAGTCGAGTCGTTTCCCCGGCAAAGAGGTACAGATGCCTCAAACTCTGCTCCACAGCGAGGGCTCTCTGCTAAGAGTGTTTCCTTCACGCAACTGCCAGTTTCCACAGTCGCGTCAGCTGATGCCATTCATCGACGAGCAGATGGAGAATCCCGGGGGAAGAAGTATGGGGTTCGTGCCGCTCCTCAAACTGTCTAAAATAACTCCCGCTAACTCTCAACAATAGCTGTCGAATCTCCTCACAGTCGTTTTCTCCCACGATGCTACACGATCAATGGCCCAGGAACTAATATGTTCTAGTCACCCTAGCTCCCACAGATATAGCTGTGACTTCGGCATAGGCATCGCAAGTGTGGGCAACGTGTAGAAGACGGACGATTGTGGGAGAAGTAGGAGATGCCCAGCCACTTCAGAACCCGCAAACTCCAGCGGTATCACGCGGAACGATCTCCACGAGCATATAGGTTTACGAGGACTCTCTGGGAATACAAGGTGTTGTCGAGGTCGAGAAGCGCAGTGCGGAAGGTCCTATCCGGCATCAAACAAGCTCATCCGAGCGCGGAGGTGTCTTGTTGGCCGAGGGGGACGGCTGAAGGAGAGCGGCGGCGTGGGCGGTGTTGGTTAGGAACACGAGATGGTTTGTTGAAGTCGGGCTTGTGTCTAAGTCCGTGGGATCTTGTCCTTACTGGTCATGTTTCCAAGGCAGACTGAGGCCCAGGTCTGTCTTAGCTCGGTCGTTTGGCCAGGAGGGGATCGTTCGTCCCTTGAGTGAGAAATTGTTATGGAGACAGGCCATGGTCTTGGAAGCTCATGATCTTGGCGTGGGAAGCGATGGGTTGGCACCACAGCTGAAACCGGGAGAGGACAGAAAGAGGGAGGGGAGAGGTGTCTTGAGGGTGGTGATCCAGGGCCCAGGGGCAGGCCGTTCTCTATCCATCGTGTTTGGTTACCTCTGTACCTCGCCTTTCATCCGCCTTCACGTCGCCATTCTCGCAACCGACGCCAAAATAGCCATCACAGTCCATTACTCAAAGAACAAGCCATCCCCAAAGGGACGCGATACAACCAGCCGCATGTGACCGCTCCACGATAGTCTATTCACAAACGATGCCGGTCCAAGACCCCAGCCTCAGCCCGGAGGGTAGGCAGTGCAGCAAGCAACAAGAGAACGAGGACGAGAAGGGAGAGGCTCTCCTCGTGATAGCCACAACAAGCGAAAGAAAATAGGATCCTAGCCTTATTGTGCGCATCACGCCATGTCTTAGCATTGAGTACGTCGTTCTGACGCCCCATTCTAGAGGATGTGCTCTCACTTCTCAAGGAGGGCACCGTGGAGAAAAGATGATACAGGAGATTAAGATGGAGACGACAGTACGGGCTGAGACGAGACAGCTAGTTCCTGGAGTCAAATGGAACTTATAACAGCAACAAGCAAGTTGCCTGAAGCAACTTGCTTCGGTTGATCAGACGGTTGGGCCGGAACGCAGCCCAGGGACCAAGGAAGCAAAATCTCAAACATTAATATTGCGCTGGCAGTAGGCACAAGGGGATGGAATTCACAGTGACTACACACAAGAATAGGTGGGCAGTCATACCGACCGTTAGCATCAACATGGTCGGGGCCTAATGGGCACCTCAAAAATAAGAACAGTCACAACCCGTGGAGATACAGACAGAGAGACTGCACCGGGACGAGGAACGACGACAAAATGAGCCACGGGAAAGGTTCACCCAGAGATCTACAGTGATCTCGTCTTTCAGCGCCCTGCGGAGAAGAGACTGACGACAGTCAATACTCCAGACACAAAGTCGGGCACTCACCCGGGATACTTGGATATGGCAGGCGCGGTGGACAACGCACTGCGGCGCCAGGGCTTGTGACTGTGTCCATCCCACAAGGTGAGAGTACAGCAGCAGTGTCAGGCCTTTGTCAAGGCCAACTTGGCTCTCGTATTCATCCAGGCTCGGCGTCTCTGTGTATTCCGGAAAGGGCGCTCTCATTAGATGAAATCGCCAGAGACAATAGCAGCCACATGACTCGGGGATGGCATCGGTGCTATTGTGGTAGTGACCTGTGATGTCCAGCCACTCTGGCAACCCATCATCGCGCTTTGCAGACCTCGTTTAAAGAACTACGACGACAACTACCGCGACGACGACGACGATAATCCCTTCTACGTGCACGTTTACTATGACTACGTTTTACTTCACCCAGAACTGAAAAATAGCCACTCCGACCGTCCGCTCGGACACTCCTCCACGGGGAATATCAGACATGTTCTCCTGGGCACTACGGGTGAGTTACTCCGCCGGAGGTGTCCCCGCCACTCTCGAATCCTTAGCCCGATGTTAAGTCTTAGTGTTTAATACCCGCAGCCGCCAAAGACCTCGCCTCCCTCCCCCACCAAGCCCGGCTCCCACTTTCACCACGATCAATGTATCTACATCGTCTTGTGGTCCGTAGACCGGATGCCTCCAGCTCCCTCGTCGTCTGAAAGCTATTACATCGCTGCTGCTGACCTGCTATAATACCGTCCCCAGCTGGGTGGAGGATGACTGACCAATGCTCGAGGCGGCGCACGACACTACCTTATGCTGCGGTGCATTTCTTTCTGAGTAGGTCGCTGTGGCAGCCGGCGGGGGCCATTCTTTCGCATTGTGTTTTCTTCGGCCGACACTCCGACGCCCAAGGCTACGACAGCGGCAGCGGCCAAACGCAATCTGACTTAAGTTCTGGCCTCCGAGGCCTCAACTCTACGCAGTGAAGTGATAGGGTAACGGCACCCTAGCCTCGCCTCGCCTCGCAGGCACGAACGTTGTGTAGGTCTAAGTGTAGAGAGTGAAACTCCGATGGTCATTCCGACGGCGAAGCTGCGACAAGGCAAAGTTCAAAGCTGAGGTCTTCAGTTAACTGAGATAAAGTGATGAGAGGTGATTCACAAGGATTACTTTTACTGGGGAGACTCGAGCACAGCCTTGACATCAACCAGAATGATACGTCTTAGGTGTAAAGTCAGCTTCGTCAATCTGGGCGAGGATGATTCCCAGTGGAAACGCCGAGACAGTATACTGGGTGGGCTCAGGGTTGGCTCGGGACAACTCCATCTTGTGCAGCGCAAAAATCCGGTGACCAGAGCAGGTTGCATGACCTTGGCCTGTTTAACCCTGCAGGGTCTGTGACAGCGCGAGGGACGATAGTCGGTTGCCACCACCGCGAGGGCGCCGACCGTCGTAGAGTATTCCAAGCATCACGAAGCTGCCTTCCTACGTTGCGGTCTGAGTAACATCTCGCTTCGCAATGCTGGTCTACTTGACTGGACTGTCCTGGTTAACTGACGGGCTAGTGATTCGAGGTCAAAGAGTGCATTAGACAGACGTCTGCATTCACATTCCAAATATCATTAGAGAACTTGATTCTTTATATCAGTTCCAAATGGTACTTTATTTCCGCGACGGTTCAATCTGCTCCTTTACAAGCCTACGCAGTGTATCGAGTCCCTGCTAATGGAGTCGCCTCTGGTTCGCGCGGCCCTTTCCAAAATCAGACTCTGATACTAGACGACCAATCCCCAAGCTCTATTCGACTCGAAGTCGGCATGCATTCCAAATGGAGAACCCCATCGCCAGGTTTCCAATGCTGCAATCTATCGGCTTCATGCTTCTCAGCAGGCAGCTGCGATAGCTGATGCCGACTTGAGCAGCTTCCTGTCTAAGAGCTGCAAGCGGCTGTCACACGTGAACGAGATTATTAGAGGGGCTGAAAGAGACGGCATCGAGGTGTCTATGGAGTCGAAGTCCCCGAGATGGAACATAACAACTGCCTGCCAGGTTCCAATTTGCAGTCATCAGTCGCGCTGTACTTGCTGCTATGCTGAGTCAGGGAGTCGGGACTGGATATCCCAAAGGGGCAGACAGCCAGGTCAGTACATCATTGGCTATCTCTTGTCGCCACAGCATCAGAATTCGCGCATTTGTCGACTCAGCTCAGCGCCACCCCATGGGCGCGGGAAAGGGGTTCAACTGATGTTCGTGTTATACCGAGTCCGGGCGGCCCATAAGACAACCTCGCAGCCTTGGCAATGGCCTGGATGGCGAAAGCATCGAACCGGCTCCGCCATAGAAAAACCTGCAGACGTACTGATCAAGTTGGTATCCTCGTCCGCGTTTTGTTGATCATTTGCGGCCACCATAATCGCCCTCGTTTCAGTCGACGTTGGTGTCAGCGTTGCTATCATATCGTTTCGACTATGCGTCACCCATCGACTCGTTTGGAGGTAGGCGTCCCGGAATCATTTGGCTGGTTGATGATGACCAGTGTCATAGTCCAGTGATACACAAACAATAGCCCGCATACTACTTTGAGGAAGTAGAAGTGATGGAACCTGCTGGAGGAGCCATGGACAAAAACATTTCTTGGGCAAGCTAGCCAAGAAAAAACATTACACAGCTCGTACTTCAAAGACTTGACTTGTCTCAGAGCTAACATGACCAGATGAAGGAAACAAGGCCGTCATGTGCGGAACGACAGCCTGCTGCAGTCCTTTCTCCCCTCAGCCGAAAGGCTGGCTTATGCCTGACTGGGTCTACAGACCAGCTCTTTTGATCCCAGATTGCTGGAGTGTAGGTGCATGAGTTTCTGCGTGGTCGGAGAGAAAGTCATCATGGCAGCGACTGACAATGGTCGCTCGTGGCGTCAGTGGTAGCAGAGAGGGGAGAACAGAAACATGAAAAAGACACCTGAGCGTTCAGCAAGGACCAGCTGGAGGGTAACTGGGAGGAAGGCCAGCGACTGCAGGAGGCAAGGAAATCTTGCCTATGGTACATCTTGTGAAGCTCGTGTGCGTGAGACGTTCCGCACCGCAGCTGTTCATTGGACATCTTTTCGAATGTCGAGCCGTCTCGAGAAGGGACTGTGAAGCTAGAATGCCCCCAGAGTGGGAACCAAAACTCTACAGTCACGCAGTCAAGTCTCTCTGCTTCTTCGTTACCACTCGGCCTCCTTTCTACCTCGACAAAGATTCGCATCAGCCAAAGTCGCCGCCGTTCTCGTCGATGCCCCAGATTAATGAAAGAACCGCGGAAGCTTCGGATTCTGGCTCCTGCAGCCATGCCGAGAACGCTTCTCACTAGAGACGATTCTCGCTGTCACGATCGAAGTTTAGGCCTGTGTCTCTCACAGGCTCCTGTCACCCTTGGCCAGCCGACGGCGAAGGTCGACCTGCTTCGATGACTCTAGCCTGTACGAAAGACGCTTGGGGCGTTCCCTCATTGCGGCCTTCTTTGGTTAGGATGTGTTGAAGCCACGCCAATGCTTGACTGCCATCGGCGCGCAACTCATTGAGTCACGATATCTACACCTGTGTTATCATGAGGTTAGCATGTCGGATTATCATAAATCTTATCTCGCTGTCTATCATTGCTGTGTAAGTCTATGCTAACGAGGCGCAATACCATACCCCTCACAGGAATATATTCCTTATGGCGTCGTATTGCACTCGATGCCGTGTTTTGCGCCCTTGGCTTACAGCTGGCATCACGCTGCATCGGCGACATTTAGCCGCCAGACAAAAGTCCTAAGCGGCAGGTGGTACCGGCAGTGGTCTCTCAGACATGCGGCCGACGACTGGAGGCGGCATGAATGAGCACATTTGGATTTTGAAGCACATTGGATTGCTAAGCATACTACATCTCGTACCCGTATTTATCTTGAATCCTGTGTTGTCAGCTGCGATTTTCCTTCTCTCTCTACATCCTCGACAACAGGGGGTTGTGTCCAGGGAACGCCGCGAGCTACGGCAACTGGACGTCGAATCAGAGCCAGCAATGCCCTGTCTCCGGCGGCATGATCTTAATTTATAATGCTTCTGCGGCGTATTGAATCGTACAAGATCTGGCTCGTCACGTCTCGACCAGTAATGGAGAAGGAGTGGTGCCCGCCCAATGCGCTTGTGCTCCCGTGCCCCAGACCTAATCCGGAGTCCCCGTTTCTGCTCCCAGCTCATGCTGAACCTCTCTTTCGTCGCTTGAGTCGTCGTTAAGTTAGTCAGTGATCTAGTTACAGCGGATCTTGAAGGTGATGACGGCCCCGACACAGTTTCCGGTGTGCTCGAGCCTCGAGGAGGCTTGCACAGTGGTAGCGCAGCTGAACAAGGCTTGCCGGGCTTGTGTAGGCAACTTGGGCAAAAGCGACGGGTTTCACTGCAGCCCTGGCGGCATTACATCATGTTCTGCACTGCTTTGCCTCTGTATGCGGAGGCGCGGGAGCTGGTGGTGTATCTCTACCTCGCCCAGTCTCCGAATCCTCGGACAATGGGGTGACAGCGCTTGTGACTTTCGGCGTGCGTTT
Source organism: Colletotrichum tropicicola (assembly GCA_025962755.1). NCBI lineage: Eukaryota > Fungi > Ascomycota > Sordariomycetes > Glomerellales > Glomerellaceae > Colletotrichum > Colletotrichum tropicicola. The sequence continues at coordinate 14,076 of JAOWMA010000283.1, forward strand.
CAAAGGGATCTTCATGATTGCCAGGCCATCGTCAGGGCTGTCTTAAGTATATAGTTCATCAACGTCGAGGTCGAGGCCGGCGTCAATATCCGTGTTTGGCTCGGCGTCCGTGGAGATATCGAGGTCGGAGACAGAGCCAAGTGCCTTGCTCCGCAAGAGCGCCAAAAGACGTTCATACAAAGAAGGAGACATGTTGAAGACTTCGGTTGCTGACCATGCCAGCAGTTGGGCACATGCCGGGGCAGCCATAGTGACCCGACGAAGTGTATCGCGCGAAAGTAAGGATCGGGTTTGTTGAAGCGGACAGCACTGTCTCTGTTTATGGATCCGTCGGTCCAAACTGGTCACCTGCTGCCGCCACAGGAGCCTCCACCAAACCCCGAGTGGGTGAAGGTGGTGTGATTTTGCTCGGCCCAGCTTCTATCCACCCGAAAAATACCCAACGGCAAGCAATTCGACTCCCTCGGCTGACGAAAGTGCTCCGCCCGGTGCTTTCCAACAGCTTTTTCGCCGAAGGTTTCCTACGATCTAATATTTTAGCGTCCAACGACTGGCTCTGCAACAGCCTGGATAGCCCATCTGAGCTGGCCATCTTGGGAGCAGTTCTGCAGTTCAGAGTGTTGGCCGGGCTGGGAATTTCAACCATGACGCCGCAGTTACAGTTTCAGACAGCAATCAAGCCCGCCGGACGCAAAAACAAGGTCTGTTATAGTGGCCAGGACATCTCCTTGGCCCGACTCAACTGACCATTCCTACTAGGTACCCTCTGCAGGCCTCATCGATGACGAAAAGGACGCCCGCTGATGTCGGCCACGAGCGGCCTGCCCAGCTTGCCATCCTGCTTCGGATGCGCATCGCACTGCTCGCCAGGCGTTGATCTCCCTCGACAGACTCAACAGGCAATAGCGAAGAACGCGGCAAGCGGTGGGCCTGTATCCCGAAAATGCGTCGTGTATCTGTGAAGCCAGCCATGTCAACAGGCCGGATGGGAGCAGCATGTCAAGCTGCTGCTTCCTCAGCGGGGTGTCATATCCATCCCAGATGACATCTATAGACCGTGTATCTGCAGGGGCAGCCGAGAGCTTTGGCATGCCGGTATCCTCAGAATGCAAGAGACGCACGTACAGTCGATACTTGGAAGCGCGCTCGTCACGGTGGTTGAGATCATCTCGTCGGAGGGTCCGAGAGAGGAAGGCTGGACGAAATGATGTGATTCGGAAAAGGAATCACGTCCCACGAATGGCACCTTGTCCACTGGGGCCTCGCCATGTATCAATGTGCACTGAAGACCGCCAAAGGGCGAGCCTTTAGTTCCGCTGTCCCTCTCTATGAACATGGATTTGGCCTTATTTTCCGTGGTTTCTGCCGCCTCAAAAGATGGCACGCGTCTCGATGTGAACGGTTGTCGACTTGAAGCGAATACTGGCCACAGTCTGTAAAAGACGCGGAAGTCGGTATTGAAGATTGACGCCGAAATTATTGCGATGCTGCGTTCACACTTAGTTACACTCCAGCCCGCCAGGATATTCCCACTTCTGTCCATGCCAAAAAAGTCGCTTCAAGGTCGTTGTGTCCATCTTCGCGTCGGAACTTACGCCTGAGCCGGATGTTTCACCCGGGTGTCGCCATGGTTGTGGACCTGTGGTGGACGGGCAGTTCGTCAACGGCTTCGCAAACATCCTTGTGGGGGAGCGTGTCAGACCTTCCTGATAGTCGTAGGGAAAGACGGACACTTGGAACATCAGAGAATGACAACTCTCGCGAGATGGCGGCACGTTCACGAAGGCCTTGTCGACTCTGGAACGCGCCCGATGACCCGGATCGCCCATCGCTGGAAAACAAGCAGCAAAGAGCACGGTGCCCACCCGCTACTGACAGGCGGTCGATCTCGCCGCCGACTCAAAGCATAAGTACGGGTCTACTGACTGCTTTGTATTCGGGCCCAAGGTCTCACTGAGGCATTGTGGGCTGTGCAGTCTGAAGTCGCTGCAGGCCGCCAGGCGCTGCCCGGAGCAGCTTACGTAAGTTACATGTCCATTGGCTCGCTTAACGGGCTAACCAAAAACCGCCATTCAGGAAGGGTGTGTGGCGGCATCGTTTGTCGCCTGTATTTCTGCTGCATGCCATTGTTCTCCAATTAGTTATAAAAGCAACCCTTGCCGCAATGGTCATCAAATCCGTGTGTAGCAATGTTGTCGTCAAATCCACCGGGAGGCTGCTGTCCACGGCTTTGTCTATGTTAATAGTGGGTTGCTGGCCGGTAGCCACCGACAACATCGCGAGGTGCTGTCCTTGGCTTCTGCCTCCCCGCGGGTAATAACGCGTATCCGCAATTTTTTCGGGTAGGCCTGGGGGTTTTTCTGTGTAGTCTGTGGAAATCGACAGCGTTGAAGGGAGGTTCTGCTCGTAGTAGGGTGTTGACTTGGAGGCAAAAAAGCTGTATTTCGCAGATATCGTGACTTTGCTGCTGGCTTTTCTAGGTCCTGGGGCCCATCGGTGCGGGATCTTGTGTCCCCAACTCGATAGGTAGGCAATCGTACCTCACCTTCCACAAATATGATCCTGTTTATCGGCCGTATTGGGAGGGCCTACGAGCCGAAGAAACAGGAACGGCAAAGAAAGCACAAACACGTGCAAGTGCGGCTCCAGGTGCACATCTGGTCAGCAGGAGAGTGGGCGGCGCTCCTTGACCCACGAAGCATCACGCCTCCGGATGGCCGTCTTTTTGGATCGCGCCGCTCGTTTTCCTCCCTTGCCGCCGTGTCGCGCCGCTCCTCTCCAGCCGACAAGCCTTTGTCTCGATGAATTGCCCCATGACGATGTACCATAAGAGCCAGAGACTGGGAAATAGAAGCCGTAGCCATGCAACCAAGAAGACTGCGTTGTCTGTAAATAGTTCTCCAGCTATCTTGTCGCCTCGTGCTGCTTCCACATGCCAGACCAGCCTCTTCAGTATCGCCTCCTTCTTCGCCTCTGTGAGCTACACCTTGGCAGCCGAAACCCCTCACGTCTTCCTGGCTCTGTCCCGCGTCCAGCCGTTGGACGGAACCGTCGCGGGTGGGCGATGCTGGATGGGCGCTAGGTGTCGAACGGCTCCCGCGGTGGCCACTGCTGCCTGTGTTGGAGCGACTGGGCTTAGACCGCGCTACTTTTGGCTAGGTTGGCTGGGAAATCGAAATCGCGGCGAGGCAAAACATTGCCCAACGGCTGGATCTGTCGATGACATTTGTTGTGGTGTTCCTGTTTGGCACTGGAAAATTAGTGTTAATGCGCACGTTTGGGAGCTTCGCTGCACTCACACCGCTGGCGAGAAGCACCTTGAATAGGCCTTGGAAAGAAAACTGACCTTTGCGCCTCCGCGGCTCATCAGTACTAACGGACGTGTTCTGGACGACGTGGGACCGCTATCAGTCACTCAGCAACACAGTAGAAGGATCTCGTTCCGCCGACCTTTGTGATGTTGATAGCAACCGTCTCGGAATAAGCAAGCTCTGGCCCGTCAGACCTCGCAGAATCGGGGGGCTCTTTTGACTGTCGCCGGGCCAAGACAGAACCACAGACTCCGCCCATCTGCTCGGGGCGCTCGAGACACTTATTGGAAAGAACACGAGCCGACGGGGCGAGTCTGCGCGAAACGCAAGTCGGTAAACAAGCCCAAGAGAGTCGGAACAGAGAAGAGTCGGAACATAGAAGAGGGCGGCGCGGGCTGCTAGGCCGCGGCTCCATCACTCTCGGCCTCGGGCGCGACGCACTGCAGACAATTTGGGGTCGGATCTGCGAAAATTTAAAGCGCTGGGCGTCTAGGAATGGTGATTGGTACAAGGCGAATATTGTGCGTCAGGTAGTTCGAAGAATATTATGTCTAGGAGGCCTGGGAAGGTCTGCAATTAGCCTGGTGATGCGCCAAAAGGGCCAGCGGGGCTTACTCGGGTAGCTGCTAGTAGACATACCGATAGTCTTTCTGGGGGTAGTCATCGAACAGAGGTGACACGAAGTCGAGGCAGTTGGACGTCGATCGACTCGATGGCGTGTGGTGTCTGTCGAGGCAATCGGGGCAATTCGGAGAGGAACAGAAACACAAATAGCGAAGGCCATTTACAGTTACAGCACATGGTCCTGCAATGTACGGAACGTCTGATTGGCCAGAATGAAACCTACAGCGAGCAAGCCACTGAGACGCCGTGTGGCCCAGTGGGGCCCAATGAATCATTGTTCAGACAATAAGCGTGCGGCGTGAATGGCTCCGCGGTGCTTTTTCTAGATAATTAACCCACCAGCCAAATTTGCAAACGCAAGTCACATCTCGCGATAGAATAGTATAAACTGATGGGATCTTCAATTGGGGACCGACTGTCCACGTCGAGAAAGGCGCACCATTACTTCCGACCAAAAGCTATTTCTGAGCTTCCTGCTTCGCAGGTGATACGTATACACTGTGCTCCCTCCGTTCAAATCCGCCACAAAAGAGACATGGTGCCTGTCGTAGTTGATATCGCATAACTAGAAAGCCTTCTCCCCGAAGTCCTGAAGCTCACTCGCCCACGTCTGTCATAAACTGGGCCAAACCCTCATCCACCTTTGCCAGCTGAACCTCGACGGCCCTCAGTGAGTTGGTCGTCTGGCTGATCCACGCGGTCGTGGCCGCCAAGTCGTCGACAAGACGCAAAAGTTTGGATGCCGATGGTGCCGGTCGTGCAGGGGCGCTGAAAGCTTTAAGTGCTAGCGTCTCCGCGAGTTGATCTTCGCTGGTAGCCAATCTCTCCGAGGTCAACTGACCCAAGGTTGTGATGCTTCGAATGGCCGGCGACAAATCCGACCAGAAATTGCCCATCTCCACTGCTCTTTTCTGCAGCTCATCCTTCAACCAGCAACCCTTCCGCCTGACCAAGTTCGCTTCGGCCCTGAAGTAGGCGATCGGGCACTCGTGGCGATCTGGCAGAGTCATATCTATGTTCGCAAGCATGGCTTGCTCGAATTCTTCAGTTGTCGGCTGTTGCGGGACCAACGACTGCTAGTCTTTGACATCCGCCCCGAGACAAGAAGCCATGACGCGTCTCCAGAGGCGCCCGTGGATTCGCTGTGGGACTAGGCACTGGGCCACCGTGAAGACCCCAGAGGCAAAGGCGTAAATGCCGCATTCATACGTGTTGGGCTGCTGAGGACTGCAGCACCGCTGAAGTGTTCGACAGCGACGTGGTGTCTTTGGGAGGTACGCTTCGATGAAAGCGTCTGTGAGCTGTTGGGCTTTCCTCACGCTCGACTCAGACGTCATGGAGTCATGCAAGTAAATTGCCGAAGCAGTGGCTACGTGTCGTTCAACCAAAGCGATTGCCCAGTGATTGTTGTTCAAAAACAACAACAACATCGTATGTTTGCATTGGTAGACACCGTCAGCGACCCTCGACCGCGGCTCGTACTCGTCTTTCGTCATGTTTTGCACTTCGTCCTAGTCAACGAAGCACACCTTTGGCTCGCAAACCCCTCGCAGCGCTTCGTTGAGTACCTTTCCCCCAATCCACTGTTTGTCGTCCAGGAACTTTCCCAGATCGTCTTCCGACAGCTTCGACGGGTGGGCATGCTCGCGTCGGGATCACTTTGCTTCACGATGGCCGGTATCGGGCATGTTCGCGGCTTGAAGAGACTCGGGAGAGATGAGCTCGCTGTCCGTGTTCTGATCTACCCGTGTCTCCGAGGACGGGTTGAGATTGACGGGTTTTGCCGAAAGTTGCGAAGACGAATGGTGTTCGATGGTGTTTGCTGGAGTGTCGGCAGTGATGTCGGCAAGGGACTGCTCCTTCGATAGGGAAAAGACGTCTTGAGTAGTTGAATTGGCGGGAGATTGTGCTGCCGGGCTGTTTTCGTTTTCGCCGTCAGATTCGTCACCACTGGGAGGCACGAAGTTCTCGTCGTCCCAGCTGTCTTCTTCACAGCTATCTCGACTGATGAAACCGGGGGAGGCGAAAGGCCGAACTAGTGGTGATCTGTCGGTAGTCGTGGTACGCGGAGTGATTGATGAGAGCCCCCGTGGCCCTTCGACTGTGTCTTGGGACTCCTCACCACTGCAGCTGGTATCGTTAGGCTCGAATGGGTCGTGGCTGTCTTCGTCCTCACTGTCTTCGGCCTGGCTGTCTTCGGCCTGGCTGTCTTCGTTCTCGCTGTCTTCGCCCTGAATGTCTTCACTTGGAGTCTGGTCCTGATCGTCTTCACTCTCGACCGCACTATTGCCTGCTTGCTCCTCGACCAATTGGGAAATGAGCTCTTCAACGTCAGACAAGGTTATTCCCTTGTGACGCACACCCGACTGATAGCGGAGTCGGGCCTGGAGTCGCAATCGGTCAAAACAGGTTTGCTAATCGCTGTCCAGCTCAGCGAGGTCGCGCGCGGCTCTGCAGAACTTTTCGCCTCGGGCCTTGTAGTCATGGCAGACGAGAAAGAGAATGTGCTCGGTGCGGATACCCCAGGACTTTGCTGCCTCTTTCAGTTTCGGAGCTGCGAGCCTAGTGAGAGGCTGGAAGTCTTCTTTGCCGACGACAGTTGTGAGGATGTCGAGGGCGTCGTTGGGAATAGCAGAACGAAGGTCGGCCGGGTTCAGGCCAGGAACACTTAGCTCAAGGGCCTTGAGACGTGAGTAGATGCGTGTGGGGATGTGGACGCCCGATTTGAGGAGTTGGTCACCGATCTTCCCCAACGTTTGGAGGAGGTTGTCCGGAAGGCGCACCGCCACGGGTTCGTCTGGTGACGATACGGCCATGCGAGAACAAGAGAAGGCGACGCGAACAAGTATGGTTCCAATGCTATTTTCAACCAAAACTGGATTAAGCGAGGGGATGATAGATGGAGAGTCGTTCGTTCGTAGGACGTCGTGTTGTTCGGGTCGGTAGTGTTGGGGTTGGATGAGCAGGATGAGCAGGATGAGCAGGATGGTTGGGGAGAAGGGGTGGGCAGGATGGCATTCTAGAACAAACACTCACGTGGACAGCATGTGATTTCCGCCTGACAAGAATCTGGATGTGCCAACCTGAATCCAGAAGGTGTATGTGTGGCCAAGGTACCTGCCTCTCCATCCGTGGCTGCGGCAACTGGGGCTTAACAAGTCTTGAAAGCAGGAGCGCTTGCCGAAATAATGTGGGTCGTGGTGTGACTCCAAGAACCACGACTTGAACTGCGCAAGAATTGACACGGCAGTATGGCGACGGGCTCTGTTGGAGCCAAGGCCGTCGCGACGTAAGTGAATAATGTACTCGCGGAAGACATTGACTGTTTTCGTGTACCGCATGGCTTCATCGGGACTGCAGGTTGCAGAATATCCCAGGATTCGCTGCCTAATGCAAATTTGGAAATAAAAGGACATACAGTGATGCTCATTTTTGTGCAGGACGTGGAAACGGAAGACGTGGTTGAAATTCAGCGTCAGAAGCCTTACTTCCAGAACCACGTATTTTGAACGCTTCCCACATCAGTGGGGATTCTATTTGGCACGGTTTTCTTGATTTGGGACCTGTAGCTTCTTCGTCGCATCACATCTTCTCTCTGACTCTGCCGTCGGCCATTGTCCCGGTTCGGCGTAGGGTGCAAGCAGCTGAAAATCTTTGGCGCCTCAAACCTTCGTCCAGCTCTCGTCATTGGGATTCGGGGGAGTTGGGGAGCCAAGCCTGTAGTCGTCAACTCTTGCGAGGGAGGCTCTGGGTCTTGCGGTGTGTCTTGTGGTCAAAGAATGCATCGGTCTGGGTGTGTTTTTCCAGCCCGAATTAGAACATCACGAGTTTGGAATAGACGAAGTCCTCGCTCGGAAAGAAAACGGACTGCATCGTCTTGATTGCATCGCCTTGCTTGCAAAAGCCCAAATGTTTTGCCGAGTAAGTCTGATCGACAAGACCTTTTGACTTGCGAGGCACACTGCTTGCGTCAGAAGGGCTTCCGCGGCGTCCTCCTTGCGGGTGTCCGCTGCCATCGGCCGTCCCTTGACCTGCCCGGCTCTTGTCATTCCCGTCATCACCCGTGACGTCATTAGAGTCGGACCCCTGTACCTAGGTAAGGTAGGTGCCTTCCTAATCTGGAAGGTACCCAGGCACCCACGAGCTCATCGGAGCTGCCTCCGGAGGTGACGTCATGTGCTTGCATATCCACTCTTTCTGTCTTCATGCCATCTTCTCGCCCAGGGTAGAACGGGAACGCAACAAGAACGCAGAAGACCCCTCGACTACGGACTCACAGTCGTGGCGTCGTTGTCAAACCTTCGCTGTCATCATGACCCTGCCACATGCGAGCCATGGCGTCCCCGTTGCTACTGATCTGGATGATCCCTTCTCAGCTACGACGCCCACCGAACGAAGCTGGCAACAGCCTGCGATGCGTGAACGGCGAGCACACTGGCGACCTGCGGATGCTACTAAAGGCGATAGGGTGCTGTTCCGCTTTCTGCGCCCAGCTGCAAACCCGATTGACATTTGCCCGCTGGGGGAGCGGAGACGGCAGCTCAGGGAGAACCGCATTGGCAGGAGACCCTAAAGTCACAGAGAGCAGCCAGGTGGCCTACGGTGTGGACCAGAAGGAACGGGCCGCAACAGAGGATGGAAGTGAAATGGATTGACTCGCATGAGATGAAGCGTTGGGGACCGAAGACAGTATGAAGCGCCGCCTTCTGCCGGACGAAATTGGCCCGTGGATAGGCGCGCTTGTGTGTGCAAAGGTTCCATCGTCTTCCGCATGGCCGGGCTCCCTTGACTGTTCCTCTGGAAGAAAACACCAACTTTGCTGCAAGGCCAGTCGTGCAGACGAGCCGATACCCATACTGCGAAAGCCGTGAAACATGCATACATACCCTTCCATCTCCCAACTGCTGCCTCTGGTTCTTTCCTCCATCGCTTGCGCCTGTCCAAACAGCCCGCACTCCGTCGAGAAATGACTCTCCCGGAACAAACGCTGCGATACCTCGTCCACGCAGTCGCGATCCTCTATCAAGGACGCATGCCCCTAGACAACGAGCAAAAAGCCCGGCGCGGAAAGACGCAGGACGAGGTTTCAGTCTCAGTCTCGCCCCGGCCCCAAGTCTCGACGCGGCTTGAACACGCCGTTGGGTGCTCAGGGCAAACGCCGCCATTGCTATTGTCACTGCAGCCGCAGCCGCAACCGCAACCGATCTTCCCTCCCTCCTAACGCCGCTGTTTTTTCCTGCCAATCATGAACCGTTTCGATTGTCCGGACATTAGCGGGGAAGGCGCCGAAGCCGCTGATTGGCTCGCTTAGTGAGCCACTTGAACTGCGACAAACACAGCCTCCGATTCCAACCCTGTCCCGCAAGCCGTCTTCAGCGGACCTCATTTGACAGTATGAAGGGTACTGTCGCCAACACGGGAGACTCGGGCCAAAGATTGTCAGGTATACGAAGATCAAAAACCTGATGGGGAAGTTGGAGTAAAAGCTGTGATGTTGACAAGAACGGCGGCGTTTGAGGGGGAGGAGGGGTTTGTCGCTTTCCGTTTGGTAGCTTTCCATTTGTTGCTGGCGAAATGGCTGGGGCCAAACAGTGATGTGCCCGGGGAAAAGAAACCGGAGTGTACCTAAGGTGAGAGACAGATTGAGCCACCTTCCAGGTTGTGGCTGGGCGGTAAGCCTCAGCAGGTACCAAACGCCGTCCGGCAGTTGCCATGGACAGTCCTGCCAGGTGCCGACCTGAGGTAAAGTAACAGCACTCCGATAGCTGGCTCATGCCCGGCGCATGGTTCATGCCGGGGCTCGCACGGCAGCGACTCGAACGTGCTTACGTCACTGTTGGTGAGAGGCACCTACCTTAATATTTACCTGCACGGTCAACTGCCGGACGTGTCGTGGGTCCGCGCGCTTCGAGAAGCTGCCCGACATTGTCAGTTGGCTGAGGAAAGAGCAGACGGGGCTGCTGGACGATTTCTGGCGACGCGAGTCCTACTTGACTCGCGGGTTTTGTCCACGTCCCCGTGGTGTGCCGCATGACCAATCCGACGGCCACCACCCGGAAGACGATGCCGAGCCAGAAGTCTTCTCCAAGATCTCTGCTACCTTTGATGCTTCATTGTTTGGTTTGATGCTCCTTTTCTCTCTGTCTCCGTTTGTTCTCGGGCGCGCTTCGGTTTTCTTTGTGCGCCATGTTCTGACTGGTATCACAAAGACAGATCAGGCCAAAGTCAAGACACTGCTCGAATATGCCTTAGGGCTGGCTGTCGCTTCTCAAAAGGCAATCCCATCCGGCTCAGAGAATTTCAAGTCCAAAACGATCGAATATCGTCGAGCCCAACAGCGCCGTTTCTCTTACCGACGTCCGCTCCATGTTCCGACAACAAGAATCACACTTCCGAAGCACTGCCAGCAAGCCTTCTCATCCACCCGGAGCAAGCAAGCTGCCATTTCTCCTACCAAAACCAAGGGTTTCTGTTCTATTGGACCTTTCCACACGAGACACTCCAAGCTATGGCCACGGCGAGGTCGACCATCCTCTGCTGCTTTAGTTAGCGGTTAGATCTACGCCTGTCAGGCACTTCTAAATCATCTGGTCCTCTTTACGATATGGCTGCTTCCGAGCGAGCGACGAGAACAAACTTAAGGCAGGTGCTGCGGCCCCCGATCGGTTCCTTACCGATCGGCTCGATACACGATGCCAGGCCTGAAGAGGATTGTTCGCGCGGAAGCTGCCACCAGCTGGACCCTACGGTCGAAGTCGGGGCTGTGAGTATGTTGATGGCCAACGCCACGGGCCTTGGACTCTTCCGGGGGCTTCTAGTTTGTGTGCCTGGCTGACACTTTTTGACAGGATTATTTCTTTCCAAGTCTCTTCCATATCCACCATTTGAATCCTCCGACGGCGAATCCTCCTTTTGCATCAAATCTCGACAAATCCTCCTGTTGAACTGCGAGCAGGATTTGATGCGCGGCATCGATAACAAAGGACGAGCGACGGTTCGGCCAGGTTGGATTTGGGTCCCGAGAGGAAATCGAGTTCGGCTCTACGGCGACAATCTGTGGGCAGAAATGGGCCATCTTCCCTAGGGAGTCATCCTCTGTAGCCAAGTTGGTCTCCGCCTGCGAGAGTGGACGGACGGGACCCCATGGGTTCGGACGATGACGCGGGAAGGAAGATGGTTTCGGATGGAGGATTCTGGCCCTTGGGTGTCTGAGGTAGGTGGGATCTGTGTAGATTGCGGCTATCCGATGCATCTTTGGACCCTTGAATGGTAGCTTTGACATGAAGAACTATATTCGGACTTGGGCGCAAGCAAAGCCAGTGACCGGATGGGAAGACTACTAAGAGTGAGCCACACGACCTTCTGCAACACAACACACGTTATGCGAAAATTCCAATCTGCCACACTCCTCGAGTCATCATCGCAACAGATATCACATAGACTACCCGATGTTGATGCCGCTTCCCGTACTTGTTTCATTGCTCTCTCATCTTGCTTTTCTGCCGATGTTTCTGGGTTGTGGCACTGACTGGCACCCGGGCTGGTGTGGGCAAACAGCAGTAAAGCCGAACTGGGATGGCAAGCCTTGGGACGGATCAAAGTCGTCGATGCCGGGCCTGCCCACGGGTGGCCGGGTGGCGAAACTTGAGAGGTGAGACCAGCCCAGCCAGAGGCATCACTGGGGGAGACTGGACGAGATTCAGGAGGTCATAAAGGGACCTAGAAGACGCAAACAGTTAAACAAAAGAGACTTGGGTAGGGGCCTGGATTGCAAATGTAGCCCTGCGGAAAACTTCAGCAGCAGCTCTTGGTTCTCTGGGGAGATCAAGGTGGTATAGGTGGGCTGTTGGTTGATGGGAACCTCACTTTGCGACCACTTGATACTGATACCCTGCTCGCCCGCTTTGTGAAGCCCATCGGAGACCCCAGCCTGCCCTCACCTCCTAACAACACTTCCTTGGGCTCTTTGCTTTTCAAACGCAGTCAGTTCGCAAAGGTTCATGTATCTTTTCTCCTCTGAACGCAAACCAAATGGCTCGATCCGCCACGCTTGCAATGCCGAGGACGCCTGCGGCTTCTCGGAGACCTAACCGAGTTTGAGTATTTATTTCCTTGACCGTACCTATGATACTAGACATGATCGATATAGCACCTCTTTTGCGCTGAGCCTTGGAGAAAACATGGCAGATTGACCGCCAGTAGGCCACCCGAGTTATCCATCGGGCGCTCAGTTTCCATTCCGAAAAATCTCGAGACTTTTGGAGCGCCAGGAAACCATCTCACACCTGGCTCCGGGCCCCTTTTCCTGCCACGCTGGTCTGAACCAAACCCTGCTCCATCTCGCAACCTTGACCACCCTGTCGTATGTCATCAGGTGCATCATCCTGGGACCTCGGGGCACGACGCCTCGCGCACAAGGGGCGTAGAATCCCATTTGCGGAGCTCCTTCGAACCGCCTCATCCGCCGCAGCATTCAACTCATCGTCTTCGGACCCACAGTAAGGTCGACGACCGATTCGTATAAGACCGCCTCCGGGCCTGTAACTGACCAGCGCCTCAAGTCGATGTCTCCCTGTGTTCTTGGTTCGGGGTCTCGATCGATCGTTTATGATGCTGCCGCGGATGCTTGGTGGCAGATATTGTTGAATCGGACACGAGGTGCGAGTTCTTCAAAGTCGCTTTGTGTTTGTTGCTAGGTCTGGAGTTGACCTGGGGTATAGTCTGGCCAGCCATGTCCAAAATCAGCCCCGAGCTGGCGTTAAGCATAATCGTGGCGTCACAAGTGCCCGATGCCGTCCACTGGGTGTATTCTGCCAAGGTCGAGGTCGAGGACGAGGACGAGAATTGGAACAAGGGAGTTTAGTAGGGAAGCCTTCTAGACAAAGCGCGGGGCGACCTCGATGGCGGAGGAGCAGTTGGGTCGGCCTTTGTGGAGGAACCGGATCGTCGAGGATCGAGAAATCGGTCATTTTGGCGAGGAGGGGGGTGTTCTTTGGGGCTTTGCACGCCGTCAAAGTCTTTGGAGATTGTTGGACGTAGTTCGGGGGCATGTTGCTCTTCTCTTGGCAATCATCCTGCTGGGCTGTCTGATCTCCTCCATTGTAAGTACGGTCCCCCTCGAAGATAGCAGCGGCAGCCGGACGAAATGCCACCGACAACCAGGAGGATCTCCAGGCAGACGGCGCGGGATTGTCCCGCCTGTCTGGATTGTCCTGTTGAGCTTGGCAGAAGTGTGTTGGCTTCCTTGCTTGAGCACCGGTTCCTCCTGGACTTTTGCGCTTGTGGTGGGCGTCTGCTTCGCGCTTGTGAAGAGCTGAGTGAAAAGCTGCCTGTTTTCTCGTCAGGACGTGCTTTGAGGAGAGAGGTGTTGAAAAGACGCGTTGCGGGCAGCAGAGCGACGCGATATTCAGGATGCCGACGCCACGCTTCCGGAAGGCGTTGGCCGCTTCAACGAAGGCAGATGGATGACGTGGGAGACGGAGCGAAGGCCATGGCAAAAGATCACAAATGAGGGGGGTAAGAAGAGCTGAAGGGAAGCGAAGGGATCGCGGAAGTCCTGGGAGGCAAGTGCCAGTGAAGCCACGGCAGGCAGGTACGTACCTCAAAGTTGAGATACCCGGGTGCCTGCCTTGGTCGGGCAGTGGGCAGGGCAAAGCGGGCAGCTGGGGCAGCTGGCCGGGTGGCTCTGGCTGGTACTGATATGTTGGCTCAGTACGCACCTAAGGTACCTGAGGTAAGGTGCCTCAGTACTTAAGGTAGCCAAAATCATGTATTTTCCGAGGGGGAATCGCTAGGCACATGTCCGCCTTCTGAATTCGGTGTGCACCACCACCACTAGCATCGGACACTTGCGGCCCCGCCAGGTACCTGCGACCCAGTCAGTCGCCCGACGGTCCCCACCGCCGGAGGGGGACCAATTTCCTGGCATTGGGAAACTGGAGACCCCTGCATTTTTACTGCGATGCGCGGAAGAAGAAAACCTACTCGTTGAAATTCAGAAGCAAGCTTTGCCTGCGTCTCATGCAGAGATACTGCCGAGCCACGTGGTAGGCTGGCTGAAGAAATGACTGGTGTTCTAAACCTGCATGCTTAGGCATCGGGGTGTCCGATCCCTTTTGTCCCCTGACTCGATTGTCAGTAGACTGTATTCTCCGGGCCTTGATGGCATTGTGTTCAGCTGGCGGCTTTTGGTACCTTGCATATAGCATGATGAAAGTTGTCTGCCGTCCTTCCTTTCGCCAGTCCTGAATTCACGTCATTGCCTTTCGGGTTTCTGTGACAGGCCCCAGTGTGGCATCGTAGGTAAGCCAAAGGTAATTCTTTCGAAATTCCACATCTTGGAGCAGGCCATCATCTTTCCGTTGTTTCCGCCCCCTTCTGTGACAGCCTTCGAGGTAGAGGCCAACAGCGCCGAAGTAGCTACACTGTCTCTTGAGCTCCCCCACGGCACCTGCCATCAGCAGCGAGCAAATCCATAAGTCAGGCGATGACCGCAGCCGTGTCAAGCAAAGTTTTAGTTCGTCCACGTCGGCGGTGATCTGGGCTAGGACAAGCTCGTTAGTCAAAGTGTACGGTGAAGGCGGCCCGGTTCTCTCACAAGCCAGCCGGTGACGATTTCTTGCTCGATGTTGGCAGCAGCGAGCGACGCCCGGGCTTGCCCGGCGGCGGTGACGCCGTGGCGTCGCGGGGGATGAAGAGGCTTAGGAGCTCGCAGATCACGCCCACGAAGCCGTCATCAAAAACCATGTTGATGGTCCAGGTCGTGCCGGCGTCTGCGTCTGTATCTGTGCCTCCGTCTTCGGCCCGTTTTTGGTCGGATGTCGGGGTGAACATGTGAGCGACGAAGCGGAGAGTCGTCCACCCGTCAGACGGTGATTCGGAGGTTGCTGGTGTTTGCCAGTCAAGGACAAACAAACGTCAACAAACGGCTGCGCGTTCGTATAGTGAGGCACAAGCCAAGAAGCAGATATCCAACAACAGGGCCCATGGCCATCCCCGGGACGATGAAATCAGTCTTCCTGTCCTGTTTCCAGCGGTCAGTGTCAACTCCAAAGAGGTAAAGCTCGTCTTGGAGAGACGCACGCAAACGCCGAACACTGCTCGAAGCTGAACTGCCAGTGGACGAGCCTGAGAGTAACAGTTCTGTGATCTGGACGCTGGAAGGTCCACTGCACGCCGCCGATTGGCTTGCTGAAGGGGACAATCTGGGCGGCTTAATTGGGGCCTTCTGGCCTTGGCCTGCGGAGTCCCCTCCGAATGGGGGATCTCAACCATGGGCTGGGGAGCTGCGATCAAGTATTTCCTTTGTTTGTTGACGGCGTGTCGATGGGGTGGAGGAGTGGATGGAGTTGGTCAAAGTTGAAGAGACGGCGGAGACAAGTCGGTAAGGTACCTGTAGATGGCGCCTGTGGGGCCGAAAAGACGGAGGTTGCGGTTGTGTGAGATCAAAAGGTACCTAAGGTAAGGTACCTTAGTGGAGATGTGAGGCTCTGCGTCGACGATTGCCGGAGAATTTCTGTATTCTGCCAGATAAGCGAAGTTGATCTGCCGAGCAGTGAGGTGGGGCCAGGGGCTGACGTCACACACACCCGTCAGCCTCGATCACCCTCGGTACCTTATTCTCTAAGGCAGTGAGTCTGGGAAGTAGCTGCCTCGAGATAGGTGTGACTGCCCACCCGATGTGGCATCCCGGGTCCTGCTCTTTCCACAGTCCAGGTGCGCAGCTCCCTTGGCAGAATGTGGCTCAGCTCTTGTCGTGTCGACTGTCTGCCACTTCCGCCCGCATGGCGAACGAACGGAAACCAAGAAACAGCCCCAGACCCAACATCCAACCGCGTCCGGATTAGTGGTCCAGATCTCCTCCCAAGACAAGATGAGGTCCGACCAAGGCCGTCCGAGGTCGTCAAAAGCAGCACTGCGGGAACAACGTCAATGGCAGACATGCGCTGGCAGCACAGCACGTTGGAATTCGAAGCGTGCAATCTGGCTGCTGACGTAAGGCTTCCAGCGGGACTGGTCAATCGGGCGTACCTAGGTGGGTACCCATCGGCTCGGAGGGTGGCAGTGACATGGCAAATGACGTACCTTGGTGCAGCATCGGCTGGGGAAGGAGCTTTCCGCAGTGTACCTTACCTACCTTACCTTGGTTGGCTATTCGGCTTGCAGCATGCGACAAGGCAACTGCGAGGCAATTGGTCCGTTGCTCCCAGTTGCTCCTTCCCCCCTCCCACTTGCCAGTTCAATGGTGCACCCCACCACTCTGCATGTACCTAGGTACCTCAAGCTCTGAGCCGGCACTCCATCTTCATCCTGTCGCGCGCTGGGCTGCGCGTCTTTCTCTGCCGACTCGCCAGACAGTCTTGCAGAGCACCAGAAACACTCAGCCAGTCACCGCCGAGCCATGACTGGCAGCCAGAAGTAAACCCGAACCCCCCATTCCACTCGAAAGAGGCAGAAGATACACGAAGCTCGACGTTGCGTGGCGTGATGCAGGCGATTGACCTGCCACCGACGCAGCCACCAATCGAGACGAGATCGGCGGATCATCTATCGGACAACAATCCATGAGTCCGAGGACGAAGATCAGCCAGTGCCTCGACCTTGGTCTGGCGGACGTGCGAGATCCGCCTTGCCGGCAACACCCAAGCCGCCGACCAATTCCTGCCCTTCATTCCGTGGGACTCCAACTGGGCGACCAGTCGAGCAAGGAGTGGTTTTCGGTCACGATCGAGAGGGAAATGACAAAACTATCACACGACACATCATGGTTCACACCAGCCACAAAGTTGAAGCAGAAGGTCCTCTCCCTGACGTAGTCGCCAGCAGTCACTGTCAACGACGCCGAGGAGCGCGAGGGATTGTTTGAGACCAAATGTCAAGAGCGGGCCAATTTGACGGATCCAGTGGATAAGTCATCGCAGAAGTAGGGGTGCGTCTCGCTGTAGGCCCGGAATGGCGGACATACGCCATGTAGATAGCGACATAGAATGACTCGCGGCGAGAAGTAAGCTATCTGGCATCGATAGTGGACTCAAGTTCCGCCCTCCTTGACGTTCCTAGCTCGGCTGTCCCGAAAATGAGCATTGGGAGTCGTTGGCTAGGTCCTTCAGATTTATGAGCCAGTTGATGATTGATGGATACCGGGACAGGCTGCCAAAAATGTCTCAGGCTGTCGGATCAGCCAATATCATCGGCAACGGCCGCCTCCACACCCCCCTCCGGGATCTTTGCCCCAGTCTCTTCATCCCAGCCAAGTCTATGAGGTCAGCTGAGGGCTGTCGCGAAAGCGCTGGATGTGTTGAACGAAAAGCTGGGTAGCTGCTGAGGCTTGAAGCACCAGTGGAGGGCCACCTGGTGAAGCGGAGGAATAAGCGACTGACACGACCCCATCGGAAATGGCAAACCCGACAGAGGTTTCAGCGCCAAGCATTGGGATTCACATGACTGGGCAAGAGCCCCAGGCCAGCAGTTCCATCACGTCCTCCCCCTCCGGCGTATGTAGTACTTCCTCCGCGAGAGTCCCAGGTTATGTCATCCAGCATCTCCGAGCACCGCCGCGGCTCTCGTCGAGTCGAAAAAATCTTGCTGCTTTGCACGGTACGCTTCAGTAGGTATGCAGAGCACCTGGTTGCCCAGGCCGTTCCGTAAGACAGACTCGAGAAACAGAAAGTCCGTTGGCGCAAGTTGGAGCCCACACTGCGAGGTTAGACCTGACCGGGGATCCGCGTTGTCGTGCACTGCTGCTGCTGCTGCTGCTGCTGCTGCCCCCGCTTCAGTTCATGCTGGAGATGGGGACGCAGTGTGCTTGTGTGTTGGGCGCCGTGTTGTCAACGGTGCCGCGGGCTTGAGGCCGTAGCCTCGATGTTGATTTGTGTGAGGCCCAGGCCCAGATACGGTGAAGGCTATCTCCCTGCGTCGCTGGGCCGAGACGCAGGCGGAAGCGGCGATATGGATGGCCGTAGGAGGCGTACTGGAAAACTGGGTCTCTGCAGATTGTCTGGGTTGTCGTCAGAATAGTTCATCTCCAGGAAAGCCTGACCCAGGCTCCAACACAGAGAGGCAACAGCAAACGGGCGAGCCTATTTCGAGATTCTTCTCGCATCTTTGCCAAAACTCCGACACATGATAGTTTCAAGCCGGATCGAGTGGATACCTGTTGTTATGCCCATGCGATATTAGGGAGGGGGTTCGGACGATGTGCTCTTGATCGTGTTGGCCAGAAGTGCCCCCATCGCAGGGCGGCAAGACTATTATTGTGTTCAGCCCGTATGCAAGTTTTCGGCAGTGCTTCTGCGAGACATGGTGTTTCGGAGCCTATGTGAAGAGAAGGAGATTCCCACGGCAGGGTTAGTTTCTGAGAGCTTCTGGGGGGTGTCGGCTTCATAAGGCCACTGAAAGGGACAGTTATCAGAAGTCAGGGTACCAAGCTACGTCCGAGACCGTCGGCCGATACCACAGCTGCCTCGACTTTATCGTATTTGTCCTTGGCCTTGGCCTCGTCGGGCGCAGTGGCGGCTACGACAAGCGTGTTCCTGAGCTCGCGCTCGACCCCTAGCCGCTGGAGTCACAGCCTCGAGGGAGCCCGAGACCTTTTGCGGCGCTGGGGCTGTGGCGTGGGCGCCGGCGATCTTGCACCGGAAAAGCTCGGGAGCCAGCAATTCATGGAAGATCCCGGTGCCGAGCGCGGCGTAGAGGGCTTCCAGAGCTTTTCTGGCCCGAACGATGGCGCTTTTGTGACTGATGGCGGGCATGAGGATCCCAAGGCCCGGGTAGTCGTCCAGGTGGCAGAGACTAATCTCTGCAATAAATGACCTCTCGCGAGCGAACTCCCCGAACAGGACTGCGGCGATGAGGGGTGGTATCTGCGAGACGAAGACGCGGTTCACTGCCAGAGGTGTCGGCGGCTGATGGAGCTTGGGCTTGTGGACAAATCCCGGAGTAGACGGCCGCTAGAACCTCCCGGCCACGAAGCAGGAAACGCCAGACGGCCCCTTCAGCAGCCCGAGACCCAAGACACTCTTGAGGAAGTTGCACGCGAGGAAGCCGCCACAGAAACCGCCGTCTACGGCGCGCCAGGCCGATCTATGGATGTTACACCCGACAAGCAACGCAACCATGGCCTGGAAACAAACGAACAAATACATTGGGCTGTTCCAATTCATCGCCAAGGAGCTGCGATTGCGCTCGCCATGCACGTCTTGTTTCTTGGACCGCCATCTCAACGGCCGCCAACGCACGCTATAGACACGAGAATGCTCTGCAGAGGAGTATGACGGCTCTGGGTTGGACGACATGGACGGACGGCATGGACGGACGGCATGGACGAGCGATATGCTTGGCGTCGTCCAAGTGGTGTGTCTGGGGGTGGGTTTCCGTCATCCGACAGTAACTAGGCCCGAAGACCGATGCCGCTGTTCATGATGAGGCCGCGGTCCCGCGTGGTACGAGTGCCAGCCTTGGTAAGGGAGGTAGCCGTGTCGAACGTAGCGCAGACGAGATCATCGTCGCCACATATAGATGCGGCTGGCTTCCATCCAAGAGTCCCTAGTTACCACAGGCCACGGTGAACGGTTCGCGTCGATGGACCAGTGATGGTTAAACAAACACTTGCGGAAGGGACGCGAGAAGAGAAAAACGAAGGATCCACTTGGCAATACTGGGTCGTCGTCGACGGGTCTCAAGCCCACACCCGGCACCTCGCCGGAAGAGGGTGCTTCGTTGGCGGCGGGCGGTGTTTCTGGCTTTCCGGGCAGCCGTTGACGGAGACAGATTCGGATGGACTCGGTTGGATGGCATGAATGTATGACATTACGTATTATCATAGAATCCTTTTGAAACAGGAGGAATTCCATTAGAGTTCTCTACCATTCAAGTCACTGCTTGCCGTACAGATCCCACCGATGGCTGTAAACCATTCCATACGGTATCTCGCCATGTTGGTGTCTCGCATCTGTCGGCGCCGCAGAACGGGCCCCGCGGGCCTTGTTGTTGTTGTTGTTGTTGTTGTATTGTTTAACGCCGGGGAAACCCCGCGGGCCTTGACGGCGCCAGCAACCTCATCTTGGACGGCGACCGCTTTTTTTCCCGCAAACATGGACTCTGCGAATATGTCGCTCGCGTCCGGGGGGGGACTTTGGCTGCCATCAACCACCCAGTCTTGGGCTTCCGCTTGCATAGACGCCACGAGCTCGGCCTGCTTCACCGAGACCCGGCGAACAAGCACGGCGCCATCGCGTGCACAGCCAATTTGTCGTCCAGCTGGAGTGGGACAATGTTTCATACGAATCGCAACACCTCATGCACGCTCGTAATGCTCAAGTGGGCGGGATCGGGTTCGTCAGCGCTCCCTCCGTCGGGGTGCGTCCGACGCCGGACGGCATGTACTGTATTGCTTGTTGTGCCCGGCGCACGAGCTGCCGCGTGGCATCTCGGATTTCTTCAAGGAGGCGTGCGTACGTGACGATGAGACCTTCCGGGGACGTGGGTTCCGAGCCTGCGTCCGGCTCAACGTGACGAGGCGGAGCCGGATGACCTTGACGAAATTGTCCCGGGCTCGCTTCCGGCTAATCGTTTGCAGGCTGTCTAGGATGCCGAATTTTGCTTCCCATAACGCCCTGGGATTGCGACGGTCGACGGTTGTGGTGGCGGTCGTGGACATCGGCAGATCAATGCCCTCGCGGGATGAATTCGTCTGTGCATGATGGAGCCGGGGCTGTGCAGACATGGTGACCGGCGATAGGCTGCGTCAGCCAGCCAGGAAATGACCAGATTGTTTTCAACCCCAGATAGTATGCCTTTGAGAGTTGTTGCTAGCTTGTTCGCCCTGTCAGCTAATGCCACCGGACCTGGATCGGGGTTACGGACGAGGGCAGGCTATTGAGGCTACACTGTCGTTTTCGCCGGTTCTGGTAGATTTGGGGTATCTGCTGCGTGGCTTGAGGCATCCGAGTCCAGGAGGCATCTATCGTCGGGCCCGTTGCTAGACAAACGGATATCGTCAGGGCCATCGAGGTCGGCGAGGGGGAAAGAGGGGGGCTCGGCCGAGGGTGACGCGTTATTTGACTTTCGAACCGACGCGAGAAACGGTTTCGAGGGGTAGCAGAGGCAGGCCTAAGACAGTCAGAGAACGGCAGGTCAGTAACGAGATATTAATCGGGGTGTTCCATCGGATGATGCTTGGGCAACTTACCTGAAGGCAGGATCATGAAAGGGAACATAGCGTGTCCTAAACGGTCAGCAACAGACTAGATCCTGGCACTGGAGCCGCCGACTGCTTCCAGAGACCCAATTCGACGACCAGAGTGTCATCTGATGTCCCGATTCTCTTGCGTGGGCGCCCAACTTAGCCCTTATTCACGCCGTCTAGCTGAGCGTAAATTCCGGCGCCGGGCTGGATTATCGGCCCGGACCGTTTGATTCCGGGAATTTGTAGGAAGGAGATGATGACGTGGTGACTGTCAGCTGCGGTGATTGGGTGAGAGCATGCGGAGCGCTGTCGACGCCCAGGTCTGTCTCTGAATGCGGTGCTGAGACCCGTGAGGTGGAGAGCGATGGGTTCATCATCATTGGCGAAGTTCCAATCGTTGTGGAAGCAAGGCCCGAGGCATTAGATCGGGCCTTCTGGACTGGCTCGAATCGGGACGCGGAGGGGCCTGAATCGAGAGGCGCAGGATGGACGCGGGCAACGTATCGTGTTGTCGAGGACGTGCGGGTGGTGGTGATGTTGGCTTTCAGATTCGGTAAGGTAGCTAGCTGATGATGTCATTGTTGCTGTTCGGAGCGGGCTCCGCGACAAAGGCCCAATGGGCACTAAGGTATGGCCCGTGCACTCAACCGGGATGATTACCGATTACCTAAGCATCAGATCGGGCCTGCATCTCTGCCTTGTTGCTGTGCTGCTTTGGCTGCTGAAATTGACATGCTTGGGAGCCAAGCAGGTAGAATGCTCGCTGTCCAAGGAGAACGAACAGTACTGCAGATGGGCACTACGAGAGGTGTTCAAAGGCTCGGCGGTCAATGCGGACCCGGAACGTGTCGAGAGAGGGGGCAATAATGGAAGATGGGTGCTGGGATTGGATTCCTCGCTGGGCTTATTGGTCAGGCGGCAAATTCGGTGTCAGGTAATGCTTTGGGGCGCTGGAAAATGGCTTTTGTTGCAAGCTGCATGCTGGCGACAAGGAGAAAGCATTGAAGGGCGGGCGGAATGCTCTAGATCGACGACGCTTCCACATTAGGGTCAAGCCCGAACCCTACAGCTTCTTACTCCATCCCCTGGAAGGCTTAGTACCATTGGTCCCTCAACCTATCGCCGAAGAATAATCCAGGTTGACGTTCAAACCTCCGTCACCAGCCTGAACGGGGCTTCAAACGATTCGATACAGCAGAAACTTAGCTGCCTACCCTGGCTTCTCTATCCTCTTCGGCCCATCCAGCTCCAGCATCAGGGTTCAATTCAGCACCAAGGTCCGGAAGTGCACAAACTTTGTCACCATCTTCCCAGGACTCCCTGTTGCCCCTCATATCAGACAGAGCAAAGTCTGAATGTTGAACTGCAGAAAAGCTACCCTAATGAGATGTAAAGGCAATGCACGTCCATGGGAGTGATGGAACTCTACGGACTCCAGCCGCCCTGGAGCGCACGCCAAAGTGTTACCCGATCATCAGGTCTGATGCCGGGATTCCGCAGCTCCCGTCATTTTCTGCGTTCGTCCTACCCTGTAGGAAGTAAATATCGTAGGCGAACGAATCCGTTCACAAGACCGGAGCCACTGCCCTTCTTTTGAAAAGCATCAAGTATCCGCGGGCGCAGTGACTCTGCTGTTACCGAAAAGTCACTTTGCCACCATTTCCCAGAAAGACGACAACAGTTGGGCACCATGCCAAGTTTGGCACATCGGGCGAAGATTGGCCGGCGCGTAGAGATGTGAAGTTTCTTGTTTCGAAAGTATTGAGACCACAAGTAGAATATAGTGATCAAACACGGCTCAGTCATACCTTTTCTTTTCGTTGCAAAAGTGATGTCACCCTTTTCGTGGAAGACTTCGAGGGGCTGGAGCCATTTTGTGAGGCTGGACAACTGAGAGGCTGGCAACAATCCACGACCGATGTGGGTATCGCGTTCTTGCAAACCAGAAGCAAGGTGTTTTGAAGGATGCTGAGCGGACTTACTAGGCTGGGTGTCCGACAAGGCCTGGGACTTTTCCCGAAATGCATTATGAGAGGCACACCGCCGGCACAGGTGGTTGTGTAGGCATATACTTGTCGGTCCTACTAGTGAAGGTCGGCGAGGGCGGTCACGATGCCTGTGGTGACGCGTGTGAAGACCTCAGGCACTAGACTCTAGCCTCCTTTCCCAGAAAGATCTCGGGAATACTAAATGGAACTCAAAGTAATAATCAAGAGGCCATGTGTTTGGACGTCAGCTGTCCTACGACCAATGGAGATGGAAAGGTTGGTAGGTGAGAATGGGTTGTGGTGGTGGTGATTCTTGTGCCAGCTTAGATGGCAAGATGGATGAAAAGGACAAGCAGTCTGGCCCACGGCAGGTGAAGGAGTTTGCCGACGCGAAAGCCGTCAAGACTCTCGAGATCAGAGCCGCCGGGGACAAGGTCGAGGAAGTGAAGTTCGCCGCGACCGCGAAGAAGAAGAAGAAGTAGGTGGATAGGTAGGATGATTAATCCCCCAGAAGGCGCCCGCTACAGCAGTGGAACCGCCCCGGCCCCGGCAGACTCCGTGACATGCCGCGCAAACCGTCCGCGAAGACGACAAAGTCCGAACTCATCGCTTTTAAGGTCAAGCAAGAACTCGCCCGGTTCCTGACCGACCTGCCGAACAGATCCGACTTGGCAATCCTCGCCCAATTCGACATCACCTGTCCGCTGTGCACCGGCTCCGGCGTCGTGCCCCGCGGCTCACACGACCACAACCAGCCGGTCATCGCGAAGTACAACCTCCGGGTGCGATAAGTGCCGGCCACAGTTCGTACCGTCAGCCCGGTTTAGTCAACGGCCGGTAGGCTATGTAGGCCAATAGGCGGATGTAGGGCGGCCTCTTGGCTTCGGGATACTGCGGGCTTTGCGCCGCGGCGTCGCCGGTTCCGGGTCCGCTCTGCCTAGCACCGAGCGGCGTTCCAAGTTTTCACACCGGGAGTGTCACGCCGGACTCGTGGAAGGCGCTGCTCGAGCCGCGTGGGTGGGAGCACTGAGGTGGCGGCGATGCGTATAACCGCGGTTGCGCAGCCCCAGTCTTTGAAAGTGACTCCATGACTGCCGACGAGTTCACGACCTACAACAACTCACTCGTCACCCAGTACGCCGGGCGGTCCATGAGCGAGCGCTGATGGTCGTGTCGGAAGTTCCAACTCTGGCGGCAGTTGTGGCGGAGGTGCGGGCGCACCTCGACGACGTCAAGGTCGCGGCCACGATCAACCCAAGTCAGCCCGTCGGTCGGTCAGTGGCACCCACCCCCGGATCTCCCCGGAGGTCTGCCCAACACCCACGGAGCTTGGCAGCGTGATTCCTTCTCCGATACTGGCGGTGGTGACGGGATCGCTCTCTTAGCTACACCGAGCCCAACCACTAGGACGAAGATACAGGACTTGTTATCGCAGATCGACTGCGTTCAGGGTAATTGTAACGTAATCATCGCCAACACGGAGCCCTTTGGGGCACCCGCCTCTCTGGAGGTTGTGCTGCTGGTTATGAAAAGCAAGTTGGATAAGCCCGCCAAGATGGGGCGAGTTGAAACGAAATTCTATGCTCTCACAGAGAATCCGAGATTTGAAACCAAAAGTCGACGCAACCAATGCGAGTGCGATGTTTTTGATGTTGGTAACATGGATGAATGCGCAATTGAGAGGCTACTCAGGTCGGGGAAGATCATAAGACTTCCCTCGCCTTATTCGTCGGGCAAACTATTGCTTCTCAAGGGTTACAACTAAAGGTGGTAATTCGATTTGGAAGGTCAAACACGGCTCAAAGATGACAAACAGCTTCAAGGTGGTGAGACTAACCCTGACCGTGCCCGAAGCTGCTACAATGAGGCGCATGGCTCACATCTGCAGAGTGCCTCGCAAGGACGGGGAGTTCACAGGGGTTAACGAGAACAGAGGCTGCATTTTTAGGACGCTCAAGGAACATATTGTAGACTAAAGTGTCAGTTTCAGAGGCCTCACAGACAAATCTCGTCAACTTTGATGTCGAGCTACTGGGAATGAGCTTGGTGAGTATTCCGCTAGGTTAATGCATGCCCTTCGCTATTCATATGTCGCAGCCTTCACATTCACGTCTAGGCACAATCGGCCATCCACACCCGGTCTCTTCAAAGTCCATCTTATTCAGTGCGTGTTTCTTGTTCTTTGTACCTTGTGCCTCAGCGGCCGAATTGAGTGTTGTCCACTTTACAGCAACTTTGGCCCGGTTCCGAGTACATGGAGTTGAATTCGAGGCGGTGGTGAGTTATCAATTGCACGCAATGAACAGTATCAAAAGTGAAGGGAGTCCAAGTTGCAGTAACGGAGTTGACGTTTTGGCGAGGGCATCAACAGGCTTTGAACGGCATTCGGGGGCGGCGAGGTGGATGGTCTCAAGGCATTGAGAGTAATATGGAGGAAATCGCTCCAAGTGCGGACAATAACGTTTCCCGGTGCGAGGCATTTGGCCACTTGGAGACGCGATGACACTGAAAGCGGTTTTTGCCCGAGCACTTTTATTCTTGGTGTTTACCTCACAATTGCGGCCCAGTCACTTGGTAGAGACTTCGGCCTTCTTTATTTCTCCTGCGTGCCCACGCTCAGGGATATTATCCCCGCACGGCTTTGTTGAGTTTGCCGTCGTGTTCAATATGCGTCTGGCAGCTTATTTAATTTGGGTGCGCCGTTTTTAGTTCCGCCACTCCCCAGAAGCTCGACCCTCGTCATGCTCGTCGCTGTGCAGTCATACAGGCGGTGTCCCACGCTTTAGGCTTTCTAAACTGATAATGTATACTATCTAATGTCCCAGTGCAGACCCCTGACTTCCGTCACGGGCCAAACATAAGACGACCACAAGAATTATTGCTAGGATCTCTATTGCAGTTGCATTGGGGGTCTTAAGGGTGCTATGGACAAGAGGGTTGTTGTCAGGTGCCCAGGAGAGGGGGCCCACCAGGGGGGCCCAAGGGGGCCCCTGTAGGCCTTAGTCAGCTAGGGATAAGGGATAAAAGCCCTTATCAGCCCACTATAGGAGGGTTTAGGATCGAATACTAGTATAAACACAGACCTATCTTAGCTGAGTGCCCTCTCGTTAACCCTTTCACTCCTAGCTAAACCCCCTACTAGAGAGACTTTTGACACGTTTGATCCTCTAACCTATATGATATAGGGGCTATAACTATTAGGGTAATAATAATACACCACTATACACCCGCCGCCCAGCCGGCCTAGTCGACTAAACCTTTTGAGCCCTCTAAAGCCTATATAACTACCCAGCCGTCACCTAAGGCCCCTTTATAGGCCTCTTTATAAGACCTATTAACCTATATAAGGGCTGACCTAGAGAGCCTAGAGGATAAGAACCTAGACTAGCTACTCGACGAGGAGAGGGCTAGAGTTAGAAAGAAGTAAAAGATCTAGAAGCTTAAAACTTTATAGAAAGATACTGACTTTTATATACCCTTACTAACCTAGCTGTTAGTCTAGCTTTAGGCTTAGTCACTAGCCTGGGCCCTAGTTAAGACTTAGTACTAGTAAAACTTTAGATAGATAAATAATCTATTAGCTCTTATTTATAAAAATTATAGTTAAGTAAAACTATAGACTTTCCTATTTTAGTTAAAGGCCTATTTTTATTTATTAGGCTTAGATAATAATAAAGAGAGAGTTTTATTTACTATTAACTATCTTAATAGTATAGTCTATAGATAATAGACTATATATATAGATAGATAGTATAGGGGGGACCCTAGGAGGACTTTTTAAAAAACTATAGAGATTTAGGTAAAGGTTAGTTAAAGGGCTAATAAGAATATAAAGGCCTTATTAGTTTTTATTAAATTAAATAGTATATAATAAAAAGTTAATTAAACGTATTACTAATTTATAGATAAGTATAAGACTCTAGAGACTGAATACTTAGACACTTTATTAGAGAGAGTATAAGTTATATAAGTCTTAAACTAGTTATAGTTAGACCTATAAAATTAGTTAATTACTAGGAGAGTTTTAAAGTTTTAAGTAGACTTAAAGGCCTGGGTTTAATAGACTAAAACTATAGTACGAGTAGACTAGAGACTAGATAAAAGAAGGGGTATTTAAGAGGACACCTAGGGGCTTATAAGGGCTTTTAGACTAGACTTAGTAACTATAGTTAAAAATAGTTAATACTTAGAGAGCTAAAATTAATAGTATATAATACTATATTAATAAAGGTTATATAAAAAGAGACTATAATACTAGTTAATTAAGGGGACTAAAGGGATACTTTTAGTTTTTATAAGGTATTTAGTAGCCTATTAGTATCTAAGTAGTTTTAAAAAAGGTATTATAGTTTTAGGGGTAAGGCTTTTAAAAAAAAAAAAGTATAAGTTAAGAGGGTAAAGTATAAGTTAAGGGGGCCTAAAAGAGTTTTTAGTTTTTTTAAAATACTAAAGTTTTAACTATAATACTATAAAAGCTTTAAGAGTAAGGTTTTATAGGGAGAAAGATTATATTAAATATTTAAGAAAAGGGGCCTACTAGAGGGGCCTAAGGGGGCCTTTATAGGCTTTAGTTAGCTAGGGATAAGGGATAAAAGCTTTTATTAACTTACTATAAAAGGGTTTAAAATTGAATACTAGTATAAATATAGACTTATCTTAGCTGAGTACCCTCTTGTTGACCCTTTCACTCTTAGCCAAACCCCCTACCAGAGAGACCTTTAACAGTTGTTAATCTCATACTGCCTAGGCAGCCTGATTACTGGCCTTCTGCTATTATTGCCTTGCGCCTTTTGCCGCGTCCTTTGTACACTGACTGGCCTCATTGCTGAAGACTCGCCGAGCCCGAGGGCAGTGGAGCGCATCTTGCCCTCTTCACAACCCACACGAATGCACTCACCGCCATAACACATGACCACCAACATACCTATTACTTCTGTCTTGAATCGGCGAGAGTTTGCGCTGAAGCGCCGATACCACCTATGGCATCGTTGGCATCTTCCCTCCCCACTCCGCATGTATTCTCTTGCTCAATGTCAGCTCTCTGATTTGTAGTGCCTACTAATCCCTCTCTATCTTGTCTTGCCTGAGCTTGGGCTTTCGGCTCGCACCTGGAGTACCTAGTGGTATGTCGGGATTCTTAAAACACAGGTCAGCAGGAGGAGAAGGCCAGAAAAGACTTAGAATAGGCAAAAAGGCTAAAAATAGGGTTGCAATTCGAATGCAAGCGTCGGGATTTTGGTGGGCAACAGGGACAGCGTTCCAGCGATCGATATGTTTTGATCCAGGCCTCGCATTCGGTCTCTGTGAGCCTTCCCACTTCCTAGGTGTTACATACATACCTGATTTGGCATTCCATAAAGACGCCCCGTTGACTACCTTGTGTTTTCGCTGCGTTCAAATCGGTGGCGACTCGTTCGAGGAAAGTAACTCAGTGCGGGGATGACGTGAGAAACTGTGATCCGGTCATAGCTGGATCGGGCTGCTCCCTCTCGCCCTCAATTAAAGCTTCAGCCCCCCTACACGTGATGACGGAGCTGCGACATTGTTGCGTATCCACGGCTTTCGGATGACGGTGGTAAGGATGATGAACCCAAAAGGCCCCGGTCCAACAGCTTGGCCGCAGTTAACCAGTGAAAAAGCACCAGTTCGGATTGGACACCTAAATTGGGCCGGATATTGGTAACTAGAGGTCTCCTAGAGTATGAACCAGGCACTTTGGACTCTGAAGCCAGCGTCCAGCGAAACTCCCGGAGCGAAGGCCCGGAGGCCGGGTCGCCGCCGCCGCCGCCGCCGCCGCCCACGCCCTCCCAGTCGGGCCCTCCTTCCTGCCCTTCTTTTTCTTGGTGCATTACGTCGACCAATAGCCGAAGGATGTTCGAAGGCACGGATAAGCATGGATCCATGGGTTGGGTTTTTTGATTCCTACAGAGAAGTCGGATCTCTCTCCGGATCAAGTAGTCAGCCAACGGCAAGCCTGAAGACCAGCAAAAGCTCGCCTCGCCATGATCAAACTTATCGTCAAAAAGCCACGGAGCTAGGGCGGCGGTCGGGGGCCGGTTGAAAAGTGGGGCAAACCGGCGCCGCGTGCCGATCGCCGGATGCCCGAATCTTGAGATAGCACTGCCTAGGCCTGGCTCTTTTGGACAACGGCTCCGTGATACGTCGCCGTCGCAATGTCGGGTGATAATTTACCATACAACATGCCGGTTTGTGTCTGATTCTGCTCAAGTAGTGTACCCAAACGAGCTGCTGGCCGGCGGAATGACAAAAGCATGCAGTAGAAGCATGCACCACATTGGACACTTACCATTTGATTCTCAACTATTTATTTCTTGGCTCTTGGCTTTTCTCTCGTCCCATCGCCGCTGGGTTATAAAGAATTTCTGAGAGTAGGGATGCAGCCCTCATCTTTCATGCCAGCTCATGGCTTTGGTCGTTGCCGGTTTCAGGCGCTCATTCTCATTGGCATTCTATCTCTCGATGATTCCGCTGAAGTGCTCCGCCAGCCTTCATAGGACGTTGATTTACACGCGTGCAATCATACAAACACTTGCTCGACAATATAGCGTTCGTCTGGTGCACTTTTACCTGGCACTAACTCAGAATTAGCATGACTACTCCGTAGTCATGCCCTTCAAACGTGTTTCCTAAAGAAGAGGAACCCGCGGGCTGCAAAAATGACTCGACTTTCTTTCGAACTTCTAGGAACCCACAGAAACTCCCAACGCTGGGGTGGGCCGTGCGGCTCCAACCCGAACACACAACAGAAGACCACTCGACAATTACAGCGTCCGTACGACATAGAAGCCCACTCAGAGAGAGGCACATTCCCTACTTTCTTCTAACACAGAGTTGTTTTAGTACACTGAGGAGCAGTTTGCTTACCCTTGTTGAGGAAACGCCTTCGCATCTCAGCTTATTTACTCACAATGTCTGAGGGATCGAGTTGAAGGTTAGCAAAATACGGACGTCACGCGTCAAACGCCATTGTCTAGACAATACAGTGGATCGCATAGTCCGCAGGAGCTTTGTGTAGAAACAGTTTGATTGCCGTTATAATCATTACAATGCAGATCGCCAAACACTAACGCTGCTACTCGAGTTCCCCACGACAAGGGGTCAAAGACCAAGGGCATTGTTGTCGTCATCTAGGGTGCTGGCGAAAGTGTGGTATCGCAAATTGTCTTGATGGTTGAGATCTATCTGCAGCTAATGATTGAGGTTCTCCCACGGCATCTTGCAGGAAGATAGAGAATACTGTTTTGACAGAAAGTAGGGAAGCACGCGAGCCTTTGGCGAGCAAGTAACCCGGTAGCGGCTGATGAAATTAGAACACACAGACACCTGTGGTGTGCGTGCGATAGCCGTAACAGGTTAGACGGATGAGACCTCGTAGTCTTGGATGAGGAGCTTCCCAAAGATCGCGGGCACCAGCGAATTGAGAACTTCGCCTCACAGCCCACACGCGGTGACGTGTCCTCGTGTCCCACGCGACCATGGCATGCGACCCCGATGAACGCCTGTCCGTCCCCATCTAATATCCCTACATTTTCCCGGACTTTTGTCACTAGCTTTGAGCGTAGTTAGATATCTCTCAAAAGATCGCAGGATCATCTGGCGTCAGACTCCTCCTGATGTTCGAGCTGAGTTGCAAAGTCCGAGGCAGCTGTAGGAGCGGGCTACGGGGGCCATGAAATAACGTCCCGAGATTCCCTTTGAGACGCAGTGCAGCTCGAACATTATTCCTTTTGCCATGATGTAGACCGGTTTCTGAGGGCGCCAAAGTTTCTTCATTCTCGGGGTTGATGCGAGGTGTTAAATATATCTACCTAATGGGGGTATCTCCCGGACGAAGGAAGAGTTCGACAATGTTCTTTTTAGAAATAGCGGCAAAGCCGGCGAACCACCCTCCTTCTCGGCCAACGCAGTCGGTGCCGAGTCGAAGTACTAGCTGGCCTGGTGCGACCAAAGTGAAGGACCGGGGGGGTGTGGCCGGGATGGATCCATTTTGGTCAGCCAGCACCCTCACTATCCGTCGCTTCCTTTCCCAAAATCCTGCTCTAGCCGGCCAGATGTGAACTCAGTCGGGCCCATGCCTCAGTGGTCAGTCATGGATTCCTTCGCTGGGACACAGACAGCGACCTAGTGAACAGCAAACAAGACTCGGTGCAGTGACTCCATGAAATATGGCTTCTGCTTGAAACTTCATCCAGCCTCCAGCTTGTTGCTTCCCTTCAGTGTTGTGGCCTGCGTTAGCATTTCAGGTACGATCCCACCTTGTCCTTTCCCCAGGGCATGCGACCCATCAAAGCTTTGTCACCAGGCAGGCGTCTTCCACTCGTCCGTAAAGTTTCCATGTCTTTCCAGTGCTATATTTCAAGACGGCAGCACCAACAGGACCACTACAGACACCACCCTCTTCCGCTCCTCACAACGTCAGCTCCCCAAAGCTCCACCGCTGTCTTCCTACATGCACTGGGTCAGGCCGCAGGCCACGCTGGGCGGGCGGGTCCTCGCAGATAGGGCCCAGTTGCCCTTGTCTGAGGCCCCGAGGTGACTTCGAATGGTATGAGCTTTGTTACTCGGGGATTCGGTGTGGGCAATTTGACAGGAAGGTCCACAAGACCTTGGCTGCTTTCCCAAAGTCCCATCATTATCCGAACCCCTCTTGCGCTTGCGGCCGCGTGGTGCAATGGCTTGCAGAAGGCGTTGTTGGAAGGAATCGTACGGTTCGGGCGGTAGCGCGGTCGTGCAAAATCGGTGTTGGACGGGGCATGATGGGGCGCATTTCGGGTTCGTCAGTCTTTCGAGCAGGATGGTTGTGATGTCAGCTGTGAATAGTTGCAAATGGAACTTGTTGTTCGTGCCGTTCGACAGTAGATTCATCTGTAACATGGCGCTATGGGTTAGACTGTGATTCGACACAAAAAGGCGGCGGGTGGCTTACCCGGAAGATTTGGGAACCGGGCGGAGCAGAATCTCGTCTTGCCTAGCCATGGCCCTAAGTATGACGGCGACGTATAGATCTCGAGAGAAGCTGACCGGGGTCAAGCGTTTGAGTCGTATCTTCCGTAAAGACCGTGTTGGGGGGTTGGGCAGCGAGTTGGTGAGGAACCTCAGCAGGTCCCGGCGCGCGGTCTCGATTTGAGAATAGTGTAGAAACGCGACTGAAGGGAGACTCGTGGGATTCGGAGCGTTCGGCGGTCGAAAAGAGGGCACAAAGCAGGGGGAGTGCATGCCTCTCGTAGCGGAAGACCAGCTTCTTCCTGTTCATCTTCCGAGTCAGCCTGTTCTGTTCGTTAACCTGAGGGATGAAGGAGAGCAAGCCAGGCTACATACCTTGTTCCCTTGTACGGAAATCGGCTTTTGCCGAGCAAATTCCTCAAAGCTGTGTTCTTGGCAGCCCTCGGATGGCTTTGGGCTAGCATCCGTACCCAGATAAGGATGGGAGCGGGTGATGGGTTGGTCGTGTGAGGCTGGGCGAGGCCAGTCTCAAGCTTCTTGGAAGGCAGCACAGACCCGACCCCAGATTGGGAATCGGAAGCCGCATCGTTTTCGGGGGTCAGAGGAGGAGAGAGATGTCATAGCCTTGGTGTTGGTATTGGGGCTGTGGTTGACGGAGATGCAGATGTAGGGCTGCTAACTTCTGTAGGAGATTTATCGCTCATGTCGCCTCCGGCGCGCGCATTCGCCGTTCTGTCATCGTCACTCGGGGTCGAAGGCTCAACATCAACGAAGGCACAGGAGAGGAGGTGGAGCTGCCGGCGGGTCTAGTGTAGCGAATAAACCAGCAGTCTTTCGCGAGAGTGAAAACAAAGGACTTGGGGTACCGAAAGGGTGGCAAGCGTCGAGGCATCGATTGGAAGTGGTGGTGGTGGTGGTGCTATTTTCGGGTGGGCATGCCTCACTGCGTAATGTTGTTTTCCAAAAGACGTTGTCGCGTGCGCGCGCGCGCGAACAGGCGATGCATCTGCTTACTCAGCCGATGACGTAATGCATCTGATAAGGCCACGATAAGGCACCTACCTTATCCCGATTCAGTGCGGGGTCATTTCCGCATGCTGAACATCCCACGCAATTTTTGAAGCTATTCACAACAGTCCCAGCAAAAATTGGCTGGGCATTACCCGTGCCACGCCCCTACCTTTTTGGGTGATGAAAAATCACACCCGCGAAATCGGGTCCTTCAGCCTAAGACCGGAACCGTCGAGGGCACCCCCTACAAAGATGGCTTGGTGGGATGTCAAACGCAGGAGGGAAGTGTGGAATAAGCGCTCCCATTTTTATCTTCTATAGGGAATTGATGATACCAGCAGCAGGTCCTTTCCGGCCAACTTCGCGGCCTTTGAGGCTGGCTTGACCATAGTCGCCTAATTTGTCTTCCTTAGAAGGACGGCACCAGTTTGAGCCCAGCGTTATGACGTCATCTGAAGGAGCTACCTCTATTGGGGAAAAAAAGAAATATCACGTGATAGTTTCTTGGAGTGCTGTATTCCTCAAGGCATCCAGCTCCGGTGCCTCTTACATCGCCCGTCACGCTCAGCCGCCACCGCCAATATCACAAACACGTCAAAAACCCAGCCCATCATCCAGCGCAAACGTCGTCTCCTGCCGCTGACAGCAAGCATCTCAAGTCCAACACTATTCTTGTTCGGAGATGTGCACGATGATAACATTCAGGCCTTGCGCATCAAGTCGTTGGCTGCTGCTGTGAAGACTGGCAACGACGCAGACAGTCTCTCCGACAGAATCTGGCTGCTCTACCTCTGCTCCAGTGCACCCCCGATGAACTCAGAGTGCGCCTTACGACTACTCACCGATTGGCACTACGCAGAGGCAGGCTGAACTCTCTGGGATCTCTTTCGTTAAATTGACGCGGCTCGACACCGCCGGCTGGGTAAAAGCTGGCTGCCGTTATACCAGCCGCTAAACAAACCTAAGAATGTTGAAGAGGCCTGGAAGCAAGGTGCGTTCTCCATTTTATGCGGTCGCTAGCCAAGCTGACGACGACATAGTGTCCATAGAAAGCCGGCGAACCGTTTCCGACTCCATCTCCCTACGTCCATCTCCATCGTCCATCCCAGAACCGCATCCAGAGACAAACCTCGCCCAAGCATCCCAGACGAAGTTGCGCCCTCGCCCGGTCGTGTCCCTGGACCTTTGACACACCGGACGCACAACAAAATGACAAGCTCGACGACTTTCTCTCCTGCGACAAGAACATTGGCATGGCCACGGCCCCATCCTCCGACATCTCCCCCCATCCGTCCTTTCCTGAGCGGTACGAAAATAGCATTGCCAGCATCTGTGCATCTTCAATCATCCCCAAAGGGCAGTGATAAGTCACTCCCCTCTCGGAATGCGCAGACAATGAACCGATCTCCCTCGCGTGGACTCAAACGGCCTGGTGACGAAGAGCAGGAGGAACCATGGAAGGCCCGAAGAGCCTCTTCCAGACGGACTGAAGCCCTCAAACGCGGTGAACAGGTCACGGTCGGTGGCAATCCGTTGGTGGGACACAAGGTCGATCTTGACTTTATGTGCGAGTTCATCGAGAGATTGTTGACCGTGGGATTGGAGGTCAACGATAAAGGTATTAACTCCCTTCTTCGCAAGGAATGCCACGGAGCCCCCGGCCAAGCTTTCGGTCTTGTCAGCAGTCCGGTCTCCAGGTTTGAGACAAGGTCGGACCCCCGCGAGCAGACTGTGCGGAAGGTCGTACAAGGAATGCCTCTTCGAATGCCGCCAACTCGTCATCATTACAATCATCACTGGACCTTGGCCTCCTAGGACATGGGCGAATCTTCAGGACGGTACTTTGATTCCCTGGGCTGCGCTCCCGTCCTATTGCGTCAAGGAGACGGTGGCATGCGTGGTCGCTTGGGTTTGTGGCTCGTCGCCAAAGGACATGCCGTTGACTGCTGAAAAGGTGAGTGATACTATCCTCAAGATTAATGCACGGCTAACGTATGATACTAGTGCACGCTGCAACGGAATGACATTGATTGTGGAGTACATCTCCTTGCTAATGCTCTTTCTATTATCACTGGTAATACTTTATCATAAGCTTATGTGCCCGCTCTTCCCCGTTTACTCGCCACAAGACTTGCACTCTCCTATACGGTAGCTCCTTTGAGCCTTCTCGACTGGTCAAACGTCTCTGAAGCTCCCTGTAATCTCCTATAGTTAGTACAGGTGCAACTCGACACGTTAAACTCGCTCTGGCAGCTTTAGATGGCTTCTTTCACGAAGAATTCTCGTGCCGGCGTGTCTAGTCGTCGGTCTTCTGTTCAGACGACGTAGTGGGTGGAGCTCCTTTTGGGTACTCGTGCGGAACACTGTGTTGTGGCATGCGCGACGTTGCTGGACGTATCCAATGGCATATACTTGAACGGTCTCGGAGATGTCCAGACTAAGCACCCCCTCCTTGCCCATCCGAGTTACGACTAGATTATAGCTATTGTGCAAACTGCGAACGTATACCGCTGAGACTGGCCCAAAGCACCACTTGCATCGAGGGGCATCCAAGAAGCTTCTATGTACTATGCCCTGAGATCACAAGGGCGGGCTGCCGTCGAGATCGTACAAGAGAACAAAGTCGACTTGCTCGAATATCACTTTAATGGAAGCAGGGTATCAGTTGTGGCTAGTCTGGTTGTCAGCTATTGGGCTGTGGAACGGCTGTAGAAGGCTCTCGAGATGTTGTAACACCTAAAGCCTTATCTTCTGCTAGACACAGCGTAAAGGAAAGGGGAAGACTCGGTTGCTCTAGATAGAGATTGCCCTTCAGGTCTGTGGATAGATAAGGACCAGCGGGGAAGAGGCTATTACTGTTTAGGTCACTTCCACCGACAAGTCAACAGGTCCTGAATTTGCCAAAAAGATCCGATCAATCAGATATTGAGGTACTGCCTTTGGGCCCCAAGATATCGACAACTTGCCAAGCAAGGTGAATGATGATCGCGAGCACGAAGAACTGACGTCGGTGAGCGTGAGCTGGCGGAAATCTTTCTTCCAGGTTGGCCCCGAAAGCCGCGGGGCGGGGAATACGTGGCTGAGCCGCACCGCTTAGTAAGCAAGCGCCTCGGCAGCGCCACACGTGGCACAGAACGGCTGAGCTACGTATTCCCCGCGACAGGCACCAGTACCCCGCAATTTCTCTCTTCGTCGCGATGACCCGGCCTCTTTCGTCTCCCGCCCCCACGACTAAGCTTCCTATCGAGTGCGAATTGTCTACGGGGGTCGCTCGCTTTCGAAGACCTGCGCATTGTCCATACTTCATTGTCCACACTATGCTGGCCCGCGGCCCAAGCGACAGCATTTTCGACGTGTCTGACGCGTCTCCCCCGCCGTCAACCTAGCCGACAGCCATTTCCTAGAGGAGCGTCTAATGCGAACGAATGTCGAATCCCCGGAACAACGCGGCCAGCACACCCCGGACGCGGGCTGATGTGTCCTCAAAAGGCCGTGAAGGCTGATTCATGCTGGAGTCGCCCGCGGGCTTGCATTGTCGGGCCCCACGGATCTCGACGGCCTGTTTGACCGCTGCCATGAGCTTCTAGGCGTGGGCTTTGGCGCCGTGGGTGCCATCGTCGCCATCAAGGTCTCCTACGATAGTTGCAAGGCACTACCTACCTAGCCTTTGGTCCCGACGAGCTGAGGCTGACCCTTTTCCCAGATCGTCGACCAACGGAAGAAGCTGTCTCCTTCGAAGCGATTAGCCATCAAGACTGATTGAAGGGTGTTCTACCTCGCCGAGCTCGCTATATTTGGCACTGAATCCGCCGCCTGACGCTTGCATCCCATACGTTGGAAGATTTTCTCCCGGACGGTAGGTGTATTGGGTGCCCGCCCTCTCTTTCGATTGCTTCACAAGCTGACTTCTGGCCCGCCGCGGAAACAGCATATCGCGCTTCGAACTTGTGGTCACTTACCGCATAATAAACACCGAAGAAACGGGTACCGGAAGGCACCTCGAGGGTTGATTGTAGAGGCGGCGCGGAACTTGCTGTATCTGCTTTCTCGGCTTTTGGAAGGAGACAGCCCTCTCCCTCGATCTGGCCCGCGAATGAGCATCAGCAGTGTTTTCGACGATCCGAGGGATACGAAAGACCGTGGCTTGCATGGGGTAGCAACACGCCTAGGATCCTGGACCTGTCTCACGTCGATCGATAGCTGGAGATGTTGCTTCGAGGATGGACGTTGGCTATTGCGCGGAACACGTTGTCTCTACTGCCTTGCATATCGTTTGAGTAAGCAGGAAGGAGACGATACGTCGAACAAGGGACGGGCTGAGGAGAGCTTCTCGCCCCAAGTCCAATACAAACCACACTTACTCTACCGGGTTTTCTCAGTGTGCTGCGGCAAAAGCCTTCAGCTCCCCAGCCTGAAATATGCGTCGACGGTCCAGCCCTAGCACGGGGGAAAGGCATGTATACTGGCGGTCATCTTCCTGCACGAGCAACTATCAAAAGAGCAGCCCTCTGGCTCTGTTGCCTTCTCGATGACGAGGCTCTGTTGCCTTCTCGATGACGAGAGAGATACCAGACTTCTGTCCAGTTTCTGCCCGGCACTGGACCAATCAAAGCGACCACGGATCCTGGTGCAATTGTCGGCGGATCTCGAGGGCATCATCCTAGACCGTGGGAAAGGATTCGTCACCGCCGTCTTTGTCACCGGAAATAGGTCATGGGCCAGCTCTGCTTCGACAAGTTGTGCCGGATGGATCTATTCCTCTTCCACCTCCGTCTGCAGCATCAAGATCCATCCTTCGTCTGCAGGCTCTTCGCCTCCTTCTGGCATTGCGCACCCGGACCTGCGACACCGGTGGTACTTACTCAAGTCAGCCTCTTCGCAGCCGTGCCCGATCGCGTCTCCAAATAAGTCCAGGCAAAGTCGGCTACCCAAGAACCTCGTTGGCATCTCGGCCAATTGGATGGCCATGCACTCCTCTGCGACGCCGTCATCATGTCGTGAATCGCCCTCGAACACGTCGACTCCGTCCTCAAGGACGGAGGGGAGTTAAACGTTTCACCTTTCGCGAAGCAATGCGTGGAGCTCGCAGTGAACGTACGGCTTACGGCAGCGAGATGACCGCGAAAGCTTGAAAGGCGAACGAAGCTAGAGGAGCAGTTCAGATTTCAGTCACTTCAAGATGTACAGCGAGAGTCTATGTACGTCCCGCCACGTTGACACCAACGGCGCCCGGGAGATGAACCAGAGCAGATCTCCCCATCAAGGCCTCGACATACTCAGCCAAACCCTCCTCCTCGACAGCATCCCTGTTTCCCCGCGCACTGTATCCTGAGCCCTGTACCTGACTCTGGCGGGATTCTCGACGGCACCAACGAAGCCAGCCCTCCATCTTCTCCCGCAATGGCGCCCCAATACCACCAACCAGACCAAGATTCAAGCCTGCTCGAGTAGCGAGGTCAAGGATTCGGTTTAACTCGTGCGTCTCGTATCTCAAAGTGCCGGTGCGACACAACGGAGCAGAAGGGGTCTTGGGTGATTTCAAGACCACGATCCGACGTATCCGTCGGTCCGCCAACTACTGCGCGCGTCCACCTCCGTCCGACGTATCAACTCATCAGCCGGCCCATGCGATCCTTCTGGTCTCACAGTATCGGTTCGTGCGGCGGAGTATCTCGAGCGTGTCGTCGAGGATCGGGAGTGGGATCGAATAACCATTCGGAAGCGCTTGTACACCACATTTGGCACGGTGCTTGTCCGGGTTGACGCCGCAGAAGGCCTGTATCCGGGGTGTTAGTTAGTAACAGTACGCCAGTTGATGTGTGACTGGAGAGGCCTGCGGGCATGCATGGACGGATGGAGATGTTTGCTTACTTTTGAACACATCTGTGAAGACATTTCTTGCACTACGAAGAGCTTTAGTAGTGACTGTGACCTCTCTCGCAATCAGTCGGCGTATCCAGCCCTTGCAGGCCCCTCGGATCACCACTAGGAGTGGCACTACTGCCTCACGCCTGTCCCCTGCTCAGTTCCTGCAGTTCCGCCGCTGCAACCCGAGAGGCGTTGAAAGTGGGCATTCAAGCAGAGGTCTTGGATTCGTGCGAACGTCAATGTGCCTGTACTTCTCGGAAGCCTGTCGCTGCTGCTGCCGCCGTGGTCGCCGACACCGGTGCTGGACGCCCCGACCGCGGCAAGCTTTCTCTTGGGAGAAGCGGGAGTCAGCCGAAGACAGAGGAGAAGGGAACAACGAGACAGAAGGGCCGAAAGAGACGCAGGGAACGCCGTTGCGTGTACTCATAGTACGAAGCAGCAGTCTTGTTTCCACATGGCGCTATGTTGCCGAGACCTACAGCCTTGGAGGTTGTGGTCGTGTCGGTGTCGGTGTCATGGCGATGGCGACGGGCAGGGCAAAAAAGTCTTTGGGGTGCCATGGGAATCGTGAGAGCGACCATGGATTCCGACGCCAGCCATTTCAGATTCATACTTTGCCTTACGTCATGGGGAGTTAGCGTTGTGGACAGAACCTCGAGCGTCGGATAAGCCTCGGAAGGTGCAGCAGACAAGGAATTTCTTTTGGCGGAAAAAGGAAGTTTGGCCCGACCGCCTTGATAGCGCCAAGGCAAGTGCGTACCCTAAAGTACCTACCTACCTAAGGTAGGTACCCACCTCAGGTACCTGCTTCCGCACCTTATCTGTGATTGAGCTTTATCTTATCGCAATGATAAGCCCCATGCGCACCAACTGCGTACCTATTCCCAATCTCCATCGCTCGCATTCACAAAAGCTTCAAGCTATCCCGCCATCAGTCCCTGCATTCGATGGGACAGACACTGTTCAGCCCACCCAATCCCTCCCTAGCAGTCCAGCTGAACCTCCCAGCCGGCGGAGGTCGGAGCACGGGCAATACGTTGTCGACGTAATCTACTCGCGTCCGCCCATCGAGCAACACATCCGCCACTGCGTGGATAAGCCCAATATCCCCCGACCGGTCCGCATCGACACCCCCCTTGGTCACGACCCGATCCGGCATGCGCGAGATCCAGACTTCGATGATCTTTTCACAGCACAGCTCGTGGGCCGCGCGACCGGTCGAGCCGGCGGGCGACCTCGGGTGACACTCCGGCGCAATGGGGTGCATGCCCAGAAACTCAAAGAGCTCCGGCAGGGACATCGGGCTGCTGCTGCTGCTGCTGCGGTTGTTGTCTGATGCTATCAGACGGCGGACGATGCGACAGAGTGCTTTTCGACCGGGCTGTGGCTCGTCATACGCCGGCTCGAGAGGCGGTGCCGCTGGAGGGTATACCTCTGCTCTCCGACGGGAGAGGAGGAGGCAGATGAGGAATGGTACCACCAAGATGCAGACGACGACGGAGATACTGTGTCTGGGACGCGGGCGTTGGGAAGTGTTGATTCCCCGTGTTGGATGATCCAGACGCCTGCCTGGTGTGTTTAGGTGAGCATGAGAGTTGTGCACTGGATAATAGTAAATTGGACGCTGACCCGTTGAATCGTAGGGCGTCATTTCCAGCTCCCACCGAAGGTTTACGCCGTCTTCCATACGAAATTGTCAAAATGATCTGAAGAGAACGAACACGCGTTGGGAGGGAACGAGCAACGCCCTCTTATG
The DNA here is from genome assembly GCA_025962755.1 of Colletotrichum tropicicola. Lineage (NCBI taxonomy): Eukaryota > Fungi > Ascomycota > Sordariomycetes > Glomerellales > Glomerellaceae > Colletotrichum > Colletotrichum tropicicola. The sequence goes on from JAOWMA010000283.1 coordinate 54,783, forward strand.
GGACATGGAGACTCTTTCGACACACGGAGCCGCCGTGTCCCAGCATCACACGTTCAGGAGGTGTCTGTCGTCATGGACCAGGTTATTCTGCCATCCCCCCCGTCGGTTTCTACCTGCTACGGGATGAACAGTTGCTTTGTGTGGCGATGGCCACTGATTACTGTGGCCCACAGACCTCAATACTTCGTCGTATGAGCAGCCGTCCAAGCGCATATGAGAAGTGATGTGTCAGACAGGCCTGGATGAATAGCGGTCAAGCCGACGACTGCCACCCGGTCTTTCTCCTTCTGTCAACTGCCTAGACGGGAGCCCTGACGCCCGATATATCACATCCAATCTTGTCCTGAGCAACGTGCTCTTTGGCGGAGGTACGCGCAGCAGCAGGCCAGGCCTTGGCCATTACCTCAGCGGGACAAGAAGCCAGCCCAAGCAGATTGAAACAGTCATGGCTCAAACCGTGGGCTTCAGTCCGGCGGCATCATCACAAAGCTCTGAAACCACGGGCATGGAAGGATGGAACGACCGACATCTGCATCTTAGTTCCTGGAGCTCGCCGAATGCCACGAAGCTTCGGCCTTAAGATGGACTCTCTGCTTGGTCACAGCCAGTTTCACCTCCCTTCTTCCTACAAGCCCTCCGTCGTCAACCCTCGACCTCCGCCCCAACAAGCATCGTCTGTCGTGAACATGGAAATCATCATGTCGGCCCGCGAGGCCCGCGAACGAAGACGCGCCGAAAAGCTTAAACGACGCGCGGAGAAAGACGAGATCAGGCGGTTCGAAAACATCATCTTGGAGGAGAACAAGTCGAAGACCCAGCTCGTGACAACAACAACAACCACAACAACAGCATGCTCCGAAAGCAGCATCAGAACACAACACCGACCTCGCACTCAACACGACGACGGAGAAACCGCGGCTGCAGCACTCCCCAATGAACCTCCCGCTCCTTCGCAGAACAAGACCGTCCGGTTCGCGGAGAACAATCAACTCATCAGGATCCCCCGCGCCGCGGATGATGAAGACTCCGACACCGCATCCCCCCGAGACGTCACCACTATCATCAAAACCGCCAACCCCGCCAACCCCGCCACCGCCGCCCTTTCATCGAACGCAAACACAGTATTGGAGCATGACGCATCGCCGCCGAGGGACAGCCACAGCTACGTCGACAGCTTAACCATACAAGCCGGTGCCTTCGTCAGGTCGATCACGTGGGATAAGAAGGAGACGCACAACCACTACTACACCCAGCCGCATAGACTTACTTCCGAGCCCGCTCCCGAAAACGACAATGTCCCGCGGGGAATCGGTTCTCGTCTTATCCGATCTTCCCGCCTCCGCTGGCCGCTGCTGTACACCTGCCTCCTTGCCGTTGCGTATGTGATGCTCTGTCGGTCGGTCTCTTGGGGTTACGGACTTTTCAGGGACGTGATGTTGTTTCCGTGGCTGCTGGTCACATTCGCCGCCGGCCTTCCTCGTCGAACACTCGCCATCTTTTCGTCCTCGTCGTCACTGGCGACGCCACCCCTGACATCGCCGGCGGAAGACACCATCGTCAGCAGTATGTACCAGGCTGCCGCCGCCGCCGCCGTCGCGCCACTGATTCCCCATCTCGCCAGACTCGCCGGCGTCACCGGCAAAGCGGACCTCGTCAGCCGGGAGGTTGCGGGCCTACTGCTGCTGGTCCCCGGGGGCGGCAGCACGCCAGGGGCCGTCCCACAGATCTCCGCGGCCCTAGAGCACCTCCAGACCGTCCAGGAAGAGACAAACGAGGCATGGGAGCGGAAACTGCGAGAACACCTCCGGGCCACGCGCCGTCTGACGGCCAACCTACGCCGGCTCCAGCCTGAGGCAGAGCAGAGGGCGGCGGCGTCGTGGTGGTGGTGGTGGGTGCTCTGCGACCTGCCGCCGCCCGCTCTCGTCCTGGAGAGGTGCTCGGGCCTGCAGCGGCGCATCGGTGAGGTGCTGGACAAGGCCGCGAAGCTGGTGCAGACAGCGAAGCGAGTAAGGCAGACGCACATCCAAGACGACCGTATTTTGATCACCGCCCACGACGTCAAGGAGTCACTGTGTCGGCTGCATGAGCAGGATGTGCTGCGCGGGATCGCGGAAGAAGTCTCGAGGCAGATTTCCGCTCGGGCTGATGGTGATGGTGGTGGTAGCAGCGGTAATGTCCGACGCGAAGAGTCCCTGGGTGACAGCGACGGCGACGGCGACGGCGTCGCGACTCACGCTGACGAAAAGAAGGTTGACGAGGGCGTCGCGACGGAGGTCCTCCTCCGCCAGGCGGGCATTCGCATCGGCGATCAACGCAGTGGGCTGCGTGTGAACTGTATCGCGGCGGCGCAGACAGAGGCCGGCGTCGGCCGGGTGCAGGAGCATCTCATCATGCAGGTTGATATGCTAGAGGAGATATCAGACTCATTACTGTGGCTACGGCAGAGTATGGGAGACCAGGAGAAGAGCGCTAGCGACGCTATCACGGCGGGCCTGGAGCTGCTTTCAGCATTGGGGGAGCAGCTCATGAAATGCGTGTCGTAGCACTGCGAGGGTGGAGATGGCCAAGATGGGATTGTGTAATTGGAAGACCGAGCAAGTAGCGGCGAATACTACACAAAAACATGGACAACCACCTAAAGAGCAATGCCGAGATGGAAGTTCTGAAGATTTCTACTGACCAAGTCCCAACAGGAGCAGTTCGGCGACGGCACCCAGCCCATGGCAATCTTTCTGCGCGCCGGGCATGCCCTCGGCCAGTGCCCAACTGGCGATGCCGAGCGTCGTCCGGAGCGGCAATGCCCGTCGCCGAAGACGGCCGGCCTCGTCCTCCAACCGCCGCAGCTCAGCCCGCACCCGCGTCCGGCCGTTGCTGCTGCGGCCACGCCAGAGTGCCACCACCAAGTCGCCCTGTATCTGCCTCAGCCGCAGGTGGAGCTCGGCGAGCTCGTCGAGCATCAGTCGGTAGCTCGAAAGCAGGTTGGCCCGGTGGGGGTGTGGTCGGCCGTTGGGCGGACGGACCGTCCGATATCGTGGAGGCTGGGGGACGGTCGCGGGCGGCGTGGGAAGGAGACCGCGAGGAGGTGTCGGTCCAGGAGATGGAGTGATGACGGTTTGCTGGAGGTCTTGGCCGCCGGCGCGTCTCGGGCGGCTTCTGAGAGGGTGCTGCTGCTGCAATGGGATGACGCTTCGGATGGGTGGCGTGAGGCTGCCTGGACGCTGTGCAGGTCGATGAGGCGCGACGTGGTCCGACGCAAGCGAGAGCAGTCCAGGTGAGGACGAATGCGGTATTGGAGACGGTAAGAGTCTGCGAGGAGGTGTGTGCGGAGGGGACGCTGGTGGTGCCGGGGTGGCATCCGGCTCCTCAACGGCACGAACATCCTCTTGCTGCACCGGATGCGCATCCCGTCCTCCGTCATCCACGGGCCTCCTGCGGTCGCCCTGCCAAGTCGGTTTTGTCCATTCATCGAGAAAGTGAGGGTAGCTGGTTGCAATCACCGAGAGTCAGTCTTGCGGTCGTTTGTCAAAGTGCCCGAGGAGAAGAGCAACTCACTGTCTCGTGCGATGACCGTCCGCGACGCCATCAAGTATGTTGTTGTGATACCCATCCTGGTTGCTGATGCACTCGATCCGCGACTTGACGGCATTGGCGATCTTGGGGTATATGATATCGATATATTTTTGCCCGAGATTCGCAATACCAATAGCCTGGTAAAGTTCGCCAAGGCGAAAGTCGAGCGAGGCCTTGGTCAACTGATACTTGACAATGTGGGCGCGGATGGCGATGTCTTCGTGGGGAGCGATGGTAATGCGCATGCCCCGGGCGATTTCAACGCCGTGGAAGGTCTAGCGGGTTGGTTAGCAAGACGTTTTCTGGCCGAGGGCGTCGCTGAGAACGGCAAAAGACTTGCATCTTGGGTGGCAGTGGCGTAGAAATTGGACCGCGTCATGCTGAGGACCGCGTGCGCCGGCGCGGCGACTCACGACGTGAGTCAGTATGGAGGTGGCCGAGTTGAGCTGTCACTGTGGGAATGGAACGAAGGAAACCAGACGAGGGGGAGTAGAAGCTGGACGAAGTCTGGATGATGATGCCACGAATGGTGAGACGATGCATCGACATGGCATCCCAGGAACAACAACACATACTGAATGATACATGGAGGAGGAGAACGAGGTTGGCCGCGTATTCGCCAGCGGTGGTGCAAGACACGAAGCGGTGAATACCAATACAAACGGAGAAGCCAACGCCAGAGAACTACCATCAGTGATCACGGCCCGCGCACGACTTACGTCTCCCCCGCGCCAGTGCCCAGCCGCAACATCTCGGAATCGATCTCGCGCAACCGGACGTCAATGTCAAACAGCACCTTCACAGCCTTCTTGTATTCCTCCATGGCGGCGGCGCGCTCCGTCTGTAAATGTCCCATGCGTTCAGGCGCGACAGGAGTGTGAGGCGAGAGGTGAACACCCGCGTCGTTGGCGTCGTCCGAGGCGATGGTGAATATGTCAGGAGTTCGAGGAGCGGCAGCGGCGGCAGCGGCAGCGGCAGCGACTTGATGATTTCCCTCGCGAGTCGTACCCAGGACGGCCGAGCGCGTGGTGCCGGCGTCCGACGTCATGTCGGAAGGATCTACGGGGTGGAAATCGTCTCGGAGGCGGAGGAGGAGATCTTGGTCAGGGCTCTGCGGCCTAGGGCGTCGGCTTTTCCCCCCTCTGGAACCGCGGGCAGTGCGGTGTGGCCGTGGTAGCGGCTGCGCCGGCGATGCGTTGTGTTGGTTGTAGCCGTTCACGATCTTTGTCAGATGTGAAGGTCGCTGGTTGACGCCGTCCTCGAGATTCATATCCGTCAGCGTAGTGGAGATGGTCGACGCGTCGTCCTCATCGTCATCGAGAGACTGCACGCGAGAGAGATAGACACGCTCCTCCCGCAGAAGCTGTCCGAAGCTGAGCTGGTTGAGACAGTCTGTGTACTGACGTCTCTCGTCTTCGTTGAACATGTAGGCTTTTTCGGCCAAACGGAGGCGTTGCTCGTGCGTCTGGCGCTCGAAGAGACTGCGCCGGGGCTGGTCTGGGGTTCGAAAGGCGGAAGCGGACATGATGCGAAGGTGATGATGAGATCGGCGTGGCTTAGGTATGAGACAAGTCGTGAGAGGAGGAGGGAGGCAGAAGAGGAGGAGAAGAAGAAGAAGAAAAAGCGGTGAGATGGAGGAGATATGGGGAGGGGGCAGGCAAGGACAAGCCAGCTCACGATCGGCGAGGAGATGGTGAAGCCCAGGAAAAGTCAACAAACGAAGAGAGTCAATTCTGCACGCACGACCAGACCAAGGGCATGGCACATGAGACGGGAAAGTGATGTGTAGGTAGACGGAACCAGACTTGCAAACGGCTGGGTGTCCCAGACACGCGGACGTCTATCTGGCTGTCTTCCCGCAGCATCTCCTGCGATTCCACTGATCGGGCGTGGAGTTTGTCCGCCATGGATCTCCAGTTCGTTCGTCAAGCAGTTCGTCTCTCCAACCGCTGTCTCCACGAAGGATGCGTGAACTGTCACCCCATATTCCGCATCTCGCGTGTTGTTTGCCATGTCCTGGTCGGAGATGGAGATGCATGCTGGATATCTGGATCATGGTTCATGGTCCAAATGTCGGTGTGAGCGCAGGTCGTGGCAAACCACGCCGGCCAGTGAGCAAGGGCAGGCTCCAGGTCTGTAGATGCGCAACTATCGCAAAATACAGGTCACTTCTCTGAGAAACGACAAGGTTGATTATATTGGCGAGCCTCGCCATCATCTTGGACGTGCCTGGGGTGCGTTCTCTGCATCGCCCTCTCTTCCTCCCTCCGCCTGGGCTGGGCCGGTCCTCACAAGACTCATCATCTGTACCTTGTGATGATCGAGCGCGTCTCCCCAGACGCCTGTCACACACACACGTCTCTCCCGTGCTCAATCCCGTTGCAACGGGTATGCCGTCAGACTCACAGGAGCCTCCCGTCGTCGTTCGGCAAGATCCACTCAAGACGGACCATCATCACAATCAACACCAGCGCAACAGACACCTTGGTCCTTGGCAGATCATCGGCACTTTGCCCGCTGCTTTGCGCTTCGCACATCCCACCCGCAGAGTCGCCGGCGTTGCACAGTCATCTCGCTTCTGTCTCCCGCGGAGGGTTGCAAACAAACACCACCCACACCTGTGCACTCGCACGTCCACAACCAGCCACGAGCACCGCCATGCCCCGTCCCCTCGTTGAGAAGGAAGACCACGCAGAGACACACTTCGGAAGAGGGTGGATTTTGCGGGCCGGGCACTGCAATCTCTAATCCCTCAACCGAAGCCCCTCTCCTTGGTCTTTCATGCTCATCGCGGACATGGGTCCCGGCTCCGGCTGCGGCACCCTCTGTCTCTCACGGTCCCCGGCCACACGGCTAGCATTGAAACAACAAACAACCGCGTCTCCGCCCTCCTCTCTCACTTCCCACGGCTACCCAGCCAACATACAACCACCTCGACTGCCGCAGTGATTCGCGCCCCGCTCCCGCCCCGTCCTTCTTCGTTCCGCGCACCACCTCCCTGGGCGTCCTGTCTGCCCGGCCGTGGCGCTCAAAGGTGGCAGATGCGTTCCGTGGACATTGGCAGCAGCGATGGCAGCAGCGCAGCGCAGTGAAGGCTTTGGTTTGGGAGGAGCAAGATTGCAGCATGTGTTCGCGCCCCGGTCGCGCCATGTCCTGGTTCGTACGTCTTTCCGCCTCCCTGAGCGTCCTGTCTGCCCGGCCGTGGCGCTCAGAAGTGGTAGATATGTTCCTTGGACGTCGGCAGCAGCGGTGGCAGCAGCGCAGCACAGTGAAGGCTTTGGTTTGGGAGGAGCAGGATGATGTTTCGGGGTGGACGTGGATGTGGCGGCGTCGGCGCGCGGAGGAATGAATGTATCAGCGGTATCTGTTGTTTTTTGGGGGGACGCCCCTAGGAGACCAGATGCTGCTTGCAAATTGGAGGGCGCAGAAGGACTTTGAATAGTGTCTGTTTGCGTAGGTGTTGGGAGAGGCAGGCGGTGTGCGCCGCGTCCGAGAGCTGTGACACTCTGGGTTAGCCGTAGTAACTTTAAGCAAGAAGTACAAAATAGCACAAAGTTGTCGAAGAACCGTCCAAGATGACGGTCGGTCTGCACAGTGCTGATAGCACCATGCCTGCAGTCGATATTTAAGCCCAAGGCCATCTTGCGGGATGCCACCGCGCCTTTGTCCACGGCACTCGCATCGCAAACACCACAAACACCTCTTCGACAACCGCCGCGAACTTGTCTCCATCCCTCGCGCTGGCCATCATAACCAGATCCCTCGGGCCCGTCGTTTATACGGCCAGCGACTCAAACATGGCCCGCAGCCGCAGCCGTGGCCAGAGCCAAGGTCGTATTAACCCGGGCCGCCGCGCGTGCCAGATGCGCCGTTTCCACCAAGAGCTCCAGACAAGACACATCTACAAGAAGGAGCTGCTTGACTGCTTTGACGATAGCACCCTCGCGGCCATCGACCGGCTGATCGACGAAGGCGTTGACTGGCAGTTTGTGCCAGACGGCGAGACTCCGTTTGATTCCAAATGGATGAAGCCCAAATCGCTCACTTCGCAACTGGGCTGGATCAAGAGGTGGGCGCGAGAGGCTGCGGATAAGCAGCAGGCTGGAGACAGCGCGAACGGCCCGGAGCAGGGTGTGGCGGTAGATGCCGTCGATGCCAACCTTCGAGATCCTTCTGCTGGCGATGGCCTTGGGCAAGTCACGGCGGCGGATGCCGACAAATCCGCCGACCTCGAGAGTTCTGCTGGCTTCTCAGCCGAGCCGGTCGATCTTCTCCGTGATTTGCAACTGGGCGACAAGACAAACAACATCGACCGCGATTTGAACACCGTCAAACCGAACCTGAGTCAGGCCTTCCAACCTCTCGTCACGGATGCTCCGCAGCACTTCGCAGCACATTTGACAAGTCCTCCTTTCCATCCCGGGCCATTTACGAAACGGCCACACTCCAGTCCCGCGTTCCCGACAATCAGCAGCAGTGGCTTTGGCGCCGAATTAACGAACACCCTTCCAAAGCACCCATCTCTCAACCCCACATCTTTCTCGGTTGGCTCCAACGAGGTGACAGAGCCGGAGATACTCGTGCGCATGCGGGAGGAAAATCGCGCAACGAGGGCCATGTACGGCGAAATCCCGCAAGAGTATCGGGATTGGCTGTTGGCGAAAAGGGAGGCGGGGCTGCGGCGCCGGGAGGTGGAAGAGGCGGAGAAGATCTGCGAGGCTGCGCAAGACAAAGTCAAATCGCAGCGGGACGCGCTGGAATTCGCAAAACAGGAGCTGAAGGGTGCGAAGAGCGTGGTGACGGACGCCAAACAACGACATGGGGCTGTCGCGGGACTCGGATTTGCGCACGAAGAGGCTGTCCTCGACCGTGGTAATGACGACGTGGAGCTTCATACGTTGCGAATCGAGCGCAAACAGAAAGCTGAAGACTACAACTCAGCGTTGGAGAAGTGCAAGGCGGCTGTGACGGCACACAGTTCGGCATACGACGCCTGGGCCAAGGCGCGAGACGCGTCTCGAAAAGCGGACGTCTTGGAGGAACAGCGCGCGTGTACGTGGGAGCGGCTGCGTGGTGTGCATCGGGATGACGTTGGGAGGTAGGGCGGATCACTAGAGCGTTGAGTATTGTTAGCTGGGAGATATCGGAGTTGTGATGATGCTGGCTAGACATATCTGGGAACCCGATCTGAATTACACATATCAAACGTTGTTTACTGCGCATTGCGTGCGCCACGTTGCATGGCCTCCGCCGCCCACCAATCCCATTGACTCCGGCTGCGGCGTGCGTGATGTGTGCCCCAGTTTGCTAGCCCTTGAAGCTGGTTGATTGCGGGTTGAACAGCGGGCAGATACCAATGCGTCCGCGTTGGCACTCGCTGCGATCCTCCGGTCTGCTCCCACGTCTCAGTAACCCATGGTCCGGCACGCCTCCAACAACTCGTATCCAAATCGATATGCTTATTGAACTCGCATACGTCCATCGGCGCCGCGGAGAGGAGGGCAATAGTGCGATTGCCCTGCACATGGAGCTCCGCCACCGAGGTGTCAACAAGCTGGCGGCAGAAGCCGATAGTCCACGTTAGAGCTGAGGCGGTGTTAAGCAGAGGCAAAAGGTGGTCATATGGCGTGATGATACGAGCAAGAGCTAGCTCAGTAGCATTAAGCGAGGAGGACGAGAAACTACCAAATAGCCATTTAGTAGCATTGTAAGTGTCGTGATGTAGCTTCTGAGTGCGCGCGTCTGGGATAACATCGGGTTGGAGGATGTCAACGAGGAAGGTGAGATTAATGACAACCTTGGCGATAGTATGCTGGAGTGAGTATAGGTTGTCAGCAGCCTTGTAGATAACTTGGGCAAGTCTCGATGGTGTACCAGGGAGCTCCGGGACAGTGAAGAACAGCATGCTGATTGTATCTAGCACGCGGCGTGACGTCTCGTTGTAGAACTGTAGATCTTGGTGGGGGAAGGTCGTGCTGTCGGCGTCTTTATTGTCTTGGAACTGAAGATGTTCGCGGAGAGCTTCGATGAGATGAAAAACGGCGTAAGTAGAGGACGAAGGCCAGGAGGACGTCAAGGTGGCCATGACTTGGTACCAGTGTGGTGCAATATTAAGCGTGGAGTGGGAGACGTCTCGGCACAAGAGTGCAATGTCTTTGTGTAGGGGCGGGCGCGATCGTAATGACCAGGCCTTGACAGCGGTGCAGAGATCGGACGATGTCGCGTAGAGGTGGTTGAAGAAGTCGGTGACTGTGACGGTCGTGCTGCCCGGGGGTATTTCCGAGGGTTTCGGGTGGACGCGATAGTGCCTGTCGACGATGTCTTGCACGCTCGAGACCACGGGAAGGGGTGCGACTGTGTGGTGCTGTAGGAAGGCGATGAGGTCGTCGAAGAGGCTAAGTGGTGCCTGACGGATGCGGATGCGGGGGTAAGCAGTCGAAGAGTCGGTCCGAGGCCGAGAGAGCGGCGGATAGGTGCCGGGCGCATGCGAGATGAAGGGTACGATGAGGAGGAGGGCGACAGCAACATTGACGACCCACAAGACAAGGAGCGAGAGGCGTGATAATGACGATGGAAGGGAGAGCCAACCGGGGCGTCGGGAAGGTTCAGACGGGAAAAGAGAGATTGTGTCCTTGACGATACAGAAGTCGGCGTTGGTCGGGTCGATGTCAGCGTCGACCGGAGAAGGTGGGTGACCGTAGACGTAGGCGACGGTGCCGTCATCGCACAGGCGGAGGTTGAGAGGGCCAAGAGGCGACGGGGAGAAGTCGGGATCAAAAGTCATGTTGACGGTTTGAAGGTTGACTGCAGCCTCGGCATCGGGGTCGGCATCGGGGCCGGCATCGGGGTCGAGACCATTGCCATCTTCAGTAACATCGCGACTGATTTCTCGCAGGCGCCCGCGTCGCAAGCGTACGGTGAATTGAAGGGTGATGTGTTTGGAGATGTCGGAGTTGGCGTCGGGGCCAGCGCTGGTGGTGGGGATGGAGTTGACGGTCGGAGAAAACGGATTGGGATCGGCCATCTGTGGCTGTTGAGGCTGCTGTGGCTGCTGTGGCTGCTGAGGACGATTGGATGGTCGGTTGGCTGCGGCTATTATCGGGTGGTTGGAGTTCGTTCGATGCAGGAGAAAATACCAGAGAGGACAGGACAGGAAGCAATGGAAATCAGAGAAACGTCAGCGATAAATAAAGCTGAAGGAAGCAGAAAAATTTCCTGGGGACTGATTTTCAATCGGGTGGCCGGTTGCTCACGTCTGTTTGTCCATTGTATGTCCATTGTTTGCCCGTTTATCAATGCCAGCCTCAAGGCCCGGGGGCCGGTGAGGTGGCGCAGCATCTTATGTCAGCCAGCCCCCGATTGCCCTGTCTCGACCAAGGCGAAGGATTGAAAGGAATAACGCATGTAACGACGGAATGACTTGAGCCTCGAGACTCTCAGGGCCTCCACCGGCGGTCGACTCCGGCGAACAGTGCGTCAAAACAGTAGACAGCGGCAGCGCGAGCAACAAGAAGATCCGGGCCAAAATGTTTCGTGAGTAGCACCAGGGATGCAGGCTCGCTTGAGGTTTCATGGTCATGATTGTGGAAATGCGGAGGCACGTTGTGTTGGAAGTGGCAACATGCAGGCGACGGCGGGATGAAGAGGGACGATGGTAGCGGCGTCTTTATACTTTCCCGCGGTGGCGGCAGACAGGCCCGGACTTGTCTCCGGGTGGTGTCTCGGTCGTAACGATGGTATTACGACTGATTGTCACGCCTCGCTACCGGCGTCGATATATATGTTGCGTGATTCGAGCGGGCTGCATCCGCCTCCCAGACCTCGTCTTCTGACCGCCGCCGTGCAAGCGTGTGACACATGGGTTAGACCAAGATGGCATACTGGCTCCTGCGCCATGGCCAGTGATCCAACAGCCTTTTCTAGACATCAACCCCCATGGCTGCAACGCGACATTTTTGTCCCTTGCTGCAGCTGATGCGACACGGTCTCAGAAACCAGCCTTATCGCCATCTCCCCAAGACATCATAGCCATATCGTCTAGACCCCAGTCGACCCTTGCGTCACCTACATAACAGGACCATGAACGCTACAAACCCTTCATCAGTCAGCTCATCATCGCCTGCCATGCTAGCGTCCAGAGAGCTGCTCCGCCGCAGAACAGCATAGGAAAGGGGCGTAATGCAGCTGCAAGCGAAGGATATCACGGGAACACGGGAACCTTTCCGCGCCTGTACTACAGACGCTGCTCCTTTTGGCCTCTGCCTTGCAAATTCTCTGGGGCATCATCCGGGTCGCCTACTGCCACTCTCGTGGGTCGTTCTCGCACCATGGCCGACATGCCCGTTGTGATATGGTCCTATCCGAGTACCGTTCTCCACGTTGCTAGTCTTTATCCGTCGAAACCTGTTTCTCCACAGCCATACGTCGTTATTTACTAACTTCTCTTCTGATTTATTTTTTCTAATACCTACTATTAGTAGGGGCCACTCTGTCCTACTAAAAGCCTTAACACTACTAAAATATACTAACCCTCTTACTCTCTTATAAATAAATTAATTTACCTACCTATTTAGGGTAATTTTATAACTTTAAAGCCCTAGAAATTACTTAATATCCTCTCTTTAATTACTTTACCCTTTATAATTACTTTATAGTTATCCTTCTTTTATTCTTTAATAAAAAAATAACTAATTAAACCCTTATTTAATGAGGTATAAGTTATAAAAATTATTTACTTAACCCCTATAAGACTAAGGTAAATAACTTTACTTAAATTAACTTTTACTTAAGAGACTTATTTAGAGTTTAACTATTTATTTTTTACCTCTTTTTTATAGTTATTTAGATAATATATAATAGTTACTATAGAGTTAATAATACTCTAATTAATATTATTAATAGTACTCTAAAAGTTCTATTAATAGACTTAATTAATATAATAATAGTTTCCTTTATTAGAAACTTATTTATTAAAATTATTATTAAATAGTTATTCTATAATTAGGAGATACTACTAAATACTTAAGTTATAAGTTACTCTTAAGCTCTTTATACTAAAACTCTTAAAAATACTTAGACTTAATACTTTTATTCTATTGCTAATATTATAAACTTTAATCTCTCTTTTATATATACTTAGAATATTAACTCTCTCTATAAGTAAAGTAGAGGAGGTCTTAACTTTTATACTATTATTAAGAAAATACTTATTATAACTTTAATAAACTAAAATAATCTATAAGAGAGATTTAATAAAGTTTAATCTTTAAATAACTATATTTTTATTTAACTCTTTTAGAGTAACTCTTAATAAAATAATAACTCTTCTCTTATTTAAAAATAAATTATATAGACTTACTTACTTTAGGTCTAAAATATTAAGATAGTTTTTTAAGTATTATTTAGTTTTTTAGTTACTTTAGTTAATAACTTTATTAGATTGACTTTTTTTACTTATTATACTAAGTTATTTAAACTTTTTAATA
>JAOWMA010000284.1:0-67815 GCA_025962755.1 Colletotrichum tropicicola
AAAAATAAAATTAAACTAAAAAACCTTAAGATAGTTATATATATTTAAGTTTATAATAATTATTTTAAAAAAGTTAAAAGAATAATTTGTATAGTTTTTAAGAGTTATAAAAATAGTTTAAAAGTAAGTTTAAAGTAGAGAGCAAGAATAAAAAGGAGTATAGGGGCGTAAATATATAGTTTTTTGAATAAAAATCTACTATTACATACTATGTTCCTTTGTAAAGGAGTAAGGAGGGGCAGCTGTGCACTGGTCAGGTGGCCAATCTCGAGCAGCAGGGGAAATGCAACGCCAACGGCGAATGCGCCATCGAAATTCCACCTAACGAGATTGACATCGTTACCAGCGCGGACTGTGAGTAAGGATATCACCACATAGACCGCGTACACTTAGAGACTACTTCACTTAGTAAATAAAAAGAAACATTGGTCTCTAGGTGCTGGACAAGTCTTATGTTACGGGAGCATGACTATGTAAGTTCCGCGAGGGTTTCCTCACAGAGCCTCTCACGTCAGACTGGGAAAAAAGAGAAGACTGGCAAAAGATTTGTCTCCCCTCCCAGAATCGAACTAGGGACCTTTCGATTATCTTGGATATACCATTACAGTCGAACGTGATGAACCAACTACACCAAGGAGAGTGACGGGGCTGAGCCCCGCTTGGTGTGACTTGTTGTGATTCCTCGCGGTTCTGACTACCTAACAAGAAATGGAGACATAATCAAACATGCTCCGCTCCCTGATCCCCGCCCGGGGACCCCCGGCCCCTGGTGATCTTCTCAATAGCAGCCGACACCCTCTTCGCAACCGTCGAGATACCAAACGTCCAACCCCGGATCCTTACCGTGTACACAAAGAAGTAAACCAGCGCATAATTGGCGACCACAAAAGCAATGAAGATGCCAAATGACGGCCACTTGTCCCCCAGGTATACGTTGAGCGTCCGCATGTACTCTCCGCCATCCTTGTATGGGCAGTAGCCGCAGTTCGAGGTCGCGTTCGGGTTCTCGAGGTATCCTGTGCCAGCAACGTCGCTCACGAATCGATTGGCGTACGTCCCGCAAGTCGAACCGGGAGGGGGATCGAATCGCGCGAATTCGGCGGGGCTGCATTGAACCGCGGCGGGGGGCAGAACTGTGGAGAGAATGCCGCGGGCGTACCAGGTCGCCGGGTTTACGTAGTACATCCAATATCTCCAGAAGGCAGGAAAGGAGTCATAGGGGACGAAGATACCGTTGAACAATGCGACCATCACGAAGAAGAAGGGGAGAATCTGCCGGGTTGTCAGTTTAACTGTAATCAATGCATGACGCGGATGGCCACTCACGTTCGATACCATGGAGTAGGACGGTCCGAAGGCTGAGATCCACTGTCCCCAGCTGGCCGTGAACAACGACCAGAGGAGAACCATCAGGAAGGTATATCCGGAGATCGACGCCGTCGCGGGAAAGCCGGCCGGGAAGTACCAGACAAGCCAATAGATGGTTGATGAGCAGATCGTCATGGGGATCTCACAGATGATGTTGGCTGTACAGAACGCAACCCATCCGTAGGTCCGACTCGGCAGCTCCCGATCTTCCCAAAGGTCTCGGTTGCGGAAGAACTGGACGACGGCTCCATTCACTATGGTCGGCGGCAGGAAGAAGGGAAGGATGATGGCGCTGAACATGCGGTTTTGCATACTGGCGATGTCGCTTCCAAGCATCCAGAAGGTCTGCCCCCAAGTCAGTACGCGATGAGTGTTAATTTGGAGATATTGGAGCACTTACGAAGCCGGTGAAGATGCCCAAGATTGTGTGGACGAAGAATCTGCTGTACATGTACTGCGGCTCTCTCCAATGCTGAATAAACATTCGCTTCGTGAGCAAGTAGCACTGATACGCTGTCGGTGCCGCGAATTCGGTGGGAGATGCAGAAGCAGTTGCGGGAGCCTTCTTGTCAGCGGTGATCTGGTCAATCTCTGCAACAATGGCCTTGTGCTCATCAGAGTTGCGCCATTCTTCGTTCCAGTCGACGCGTTTACCATCCTTTACTGACGGGGTCGAGGCAGTTTCCAAGATGAACTCGGCCACATTGCGGCTGGGAGGGCACGGGAAGCCTCGTTGCGCGAAATAGTCAACGACAACCGAACCGTTAGTTCCGACTGGTCCAAAGTAGAAAGTGTTGCCGCCGCGGTTCAGTGCCAAAATCATGTCGAATTGCTCGATGAGGTCGGAAGAAGGCTGGTGGATGGTGCAAATGATGGCTTGGCCGGCGTCGCACAGCTTTCGCAGGAAGCGGACAATCGAGTACGCTGACTGACTGTCCAGACCACTGGTTGGTTCGTCCAAGAAGAGCAGGAGACTGGGCTTGGCAGCTAGTTTGCAGAATTAGCTAAACGATCTGTTATCGGCGAGAAGGGTATTTTCCTTACCAAGTTCGACGCCAATGGTCACACGCTTCCGTTGTTCAACGGTCAGCGACGAGATGAGTGCGTCTTCGAGGTCGCTCAGCTCGAGCAGGTGGATAATACGATCGACGTAGGCAATCTTCTCCTCCCGAGGAACGGTCCGCTCTTGCCGGAGGAGAGCCGAAAACTCCAAAGCCTCACGGATCGTGGCCGTGCCTTCGTGGATATCTCTCTGCTCGCAGAATCCCGTGCCTCGCTGAAACTCAGCGCCAAGGCTCGACCCGTTGATGAGCATCTCTCCAGAGGCCACTCCAATCTTCTGTCTCTGGGCAATGGTGTTGAGCAGAGTGGTTTTGCCGGCGCCCGAGCTCCCCATGAGCGCAATCATTTTCCCGGGCTTCGCGTATCCGGAGACTTTGTTCAAAAGCTGTCGCTCGCCGTTGCCGTAGGGAACTGTGTAGTCGATGTCTTTGAAGGTGAAGATGCTCTGCCCGTCGCCGATCGGCTCGAAAGTCTCCTCCGCCGAGTTGTCCTTCTTCTGGGTCTGCTTCGCCTTGGGTCCGCGACGCTTCGCAAAGATCAAGGACTGGGCGCCAGATCCCTTGAATTTGACAGTGTCCACTGCGACCACTGTTACTGCAAGATAGAAGGCTGTGAAGGCAAGGATGATGCCAAAGTTTCTCCACAAGTTCGATCTCGAGCTGGAAAGTGTCAGTGCATTCAAAGAAAGTTGCGGATTGGGACGTCTTACAAGTCGAAAGACGCCTGTAAGTAATCTAGACCATCCACCACGGTGCTGCCAAGTGTTGATCCTGGAAGACTGCACCCCTGATAGTTGGGGTCTGATCCAGGCCCTCGGGGTACCAGTTGAGATTCGCTGCATTGCATCTTCCTCCCGAAGAACTCGTTGGTTTGAAGCGCCTCGTATCCGTAGGCAACCGGATTTATGTAGTAAATCCACCCAAACCAAATGACGTCGCTCAACAGAGCTGGTTTTGGGATAACATAGCCCAGGAAGATGAACATGATGTTTAGTACTGGAAGAAAACAAACTTGTTAGTCGTCACCCCTTCATACTATCAACAGCAAAGAGTACTCACCAACTCCAACGAATCTCACGGAATCGTCTACTGTGGAAGACAACGACGCAAACATTCGATACATCGTCGTCAGACAGAACGTGGCGGTGTAGACAAAAAGCATGTAAATGAAGAACTTGGCCGCGTCCACGTCAAACTGTGCCAAGAAATAAACCGGTATGCTGAAGATTATTGTCATGATGAGAATGATTGAGAAGTCCAGGAGCATCCTTGCAATAACAACGGCCGATGGTCGGTAGAATGCAAAGACGCGCTGTCTCTCGATCGTCGTTCGTCCGGAGACGGCAGGGAGAAGCTCAGCGAACTGGAGCCATCCAATGAAGGCAATCGAGAAGAAGGCGACACCACCACGTGAGAATACCGATGAAGTGTCTTGTCCCTGGCCGTAGAAAAGTGACGACACGATGAGAGCGTTGGCGATGATGATGATGATTTTCGTGTAGAATGAACCCCGGTCGCCCCAAAGAAGCCATGCCTGGCGTTTGGTGCACGCGGCCACCTGCTTCAGAAATGAAACGGTGTAAACAGAGTCTCCAATAACCGTTTTGCTCTTGGCTGTTCGTTTCGCCAGTCTAGGCTTGGTTTACGGTCCGAAACAATAGAGGAACTTACCCTCCTTGACAGTAGCCTCAAACATGCGATGCTTTTCGTTGTTGACAGACTTGCTATCACGCTCGTACTCTTCAACGTCTTGCAGAAGCCGTTGATAATGTTCGCTCTCGCGGAAGGCTTGCTCGAGTTCCTGGGGTGTTTTCGGGGCCGTGGACTCTCTGCCGGGTTGGAAGTGGCGGGCGTTCTTGTCGGCGATCGAGGTCAGGAAGTCGGCGGTGGTCCTGTTGTAGACATCTCATCAGTACTTTTAGAAAGCTTGATGTAAATCCAGGATCCACCTCACTGCCTAGGGGGACAAAGGTAGCCCAAGTCCTCAAAGTACTTCTTCGCTTCGCCTGCTGGCCCTTGGAACAACATCCGGCCGTCGTCTATCACCAGAACCTTGTCCATCAACTCGTAGATCGACTCTCCGGCTTGATAGAGTGTCACGAGAGTCGTACGGCCGCTGACATCGGTGTAAACTCGTAGGGACTTTGCGAAGCTGAGGGCCGTGCTGGCATCGAGACCGCGCGTCGAGTTGTCCCAGCAGACAACTGAAGCCCTAGTAGCCAACGTCTCTGCCAGACTCACACGCTTCCGTTCTCCGCCGGAAACACCTGAGATACGTTAACCAAAAAGTCTCTCCATAGTCCTCGATAGAATCACGCACCTCGAATGTGCTCGTCTCCCACCAATGTATTCTTGGTATGGTCTATGCCGAACATCTGCAGAAGGGAATCTAAGATGATGGGGATGGTCCACTGCTCCCTCTTCCGGGTTTTGTTCTTGAGCGCGAACCAGAGCGTCTGCCATACCGTGAGAGACGGAAAGTGACGATCATCCTCTTCGCAATAGACGACCTCCCCGCGGAAGAGGCGCAGCTGGTCCTCTGCCGGGATGGCACCATAGTAAACATCACCATCAACCTCTGCGTACTCGTCCCGCTGGTTAGCGATGGCCTTGAGAAACGTCGAGCATCCTGAACCTGGCCTGCCCAGAACCAACATGATTTCGCCGTGCCGCACCGTCCCCGTCATGTTTCTGATGATGTCGATAGTTGGCTCCTTGTGAATCTTGAGCCTCGGGAAGAATCCGGTAAGAAAATGATACAAGTCGGGCCCAAAGGAGTTGAGCAGGTCCTGGGGGAATGTTGTGACCTGTTTCGTGGAGGACTCAATGCCCTTGACCGTCAGGTTCTTGAACGAGACGCCCAGTCGTTTCGCCGGTCCACCGGTTGGCGTGCGCATGTCCATAATCCCTCGGCGCAAAAAGTCGGGGAGGTCGAAGGAGTTCTCGCCGGACACGCTTGGGGCGACGGTAGAGTCGCTCTCGCCGCCGGCGTCGCCATCGTTATGTGTTGACTTTCGAGGATGAATCGTCGTCGAATGCCGGTGCTGTATCGTCGATAGCTCCTTCTCGAGGTCGTGAAATTCCTCCAGCGCCGCGTTGACTGAAATATCGCCGGCCGCATTCTCACCCCAACGGCCGTCCTCGGGCCTCGGTGCCCCAGCCATGATGGCGTCTTTGAACGTGTGAAATGAAAGAGCAATGGGTATCTTGATTGAAACGAGTCTATGAGTTTTGTCTACAGTGCAGAGGTTGTGGGTGAAAAGATATCGGCAGCAGGAAGCATTCGGCGTGTTTGGGAGCTGTCTGGTCGATGAATTACGGTTGGGCCAGAGCACTTGGTCCCAGACACATGAGAGTTTCGACAATGAGGAGTCTAGAGAAGTCGAGGAGGGTGTCTATTATGTCAAGTCTGCCAGAGCTAACTTTACTCCACCCACACAAGGGCGCCGTTGCCATTAGGGCACCCGTTCCCCAACACGCAGTCCGCGGATGCACAATTTGTAAGCCGCAGCGGGCCGTGATCCCTAGGAACTTGAATCCCTCGTGCTGGGGTTACCTCAAAACCGTGGTATTAGCCGTGATAGAGCCGGATGTGGGGCAAGGAGTCAAGAGAAAATGGGAAGGGAAGGAAAAAGAAGGATTTGAATGCGTGTGCTGCGTGGTAATCTGCTCAACTCCGTGGCAGAAATGTCTGATCAAACCACACAGAGATTCGGAGCCTGTCAGCAACCGGACCCTTATCTTGGGGTAGGGGACCCCACGTCCGCTGCAATGATGACATACAGCCCAACAAGAGGCGTTCCAGACACTGGGGGCACGCATGTGCA
The DNA here is from genome assembly GCA_025962755.1 of Colletotrichum tropicicola. NCBI lineage: Eukaryota > Fungi > Ascomycota > Sordariomycetes > Glomerellales > Glomerellaceae > Colletotrichum > Colletotrichum tropicicola. The sequence goes on from JAOWMA010000284.1 coordinate 6,257, forward strand.
ATCGAGACATAGCAGACCGGGCTAGACAAGGCGGGCGAGTTACCATTATTAATCCGCAAAAGGCCAAGCGTCGCGGCAGTCTGCGGCGGAATCCATATTCCCTTTCAGTGGGGCGAGAGAGCCTCTGATCCTTTGGGCCAGCGACGTCTCGACCGCTCCTGTTAGCGTGGTGGCAATCCCGCCGCGAACGCTCGAGTTGGCGCTTCCGTCTGAAGCACGACACGGACTTAAGAGAGACAGAGCTTCTCATGACTCAATGGTGTCTGCATGGCTGTTGGGTGCAAACCTAAACCCAATCACAAGAGCAGATAGGTCCGATCTAGCAACGGACGAGGGGCCCGGCTCAGTTTATTCCCGGACGTCCTGTTTAGTCCGTCCATTCCTCTTCAACGTCATCGTCCCTTCGCTGCTGACTTCTTTGCCTCTCCTGAAGACTGTCTAGCAGGGCAGTGAAGGGAGGCACTTCCCCTGGCGAGCCCCGTGTTCATAGCAACTCGGCGAAATAGAACAAGAAAGAAGACTCTCGCTCTTCTGGAGTTCAATCTAACAATTCGACGAGATCCACTGCTGCTGCAACTAACTGACGTGACCCCACTTCCAGATCGACACTGTGCCACGATTGGACGTCGTGTCTTGGGGCACTCGAACATGCACGAAGTTCATCTAGGCCTGCCGGGTGAATGTCCTCCTGGTTGCACAACGTTGCCAACAAACACATGCACTGTCAGGCGGTGTGCGTGTGTCCTGGTAGCTGCACTGCTACCTCATATTAATCGACAATTGGAGGATGGAACCAAGCTCCGCACTGTCAAGATTGAGTTTGTGTTCTCGAACACTCATCGCCAGCTCGAACCACCTAATTCAGGTGCAGTCTGCCGACGAAACAGAGTTGGGCGCTGGGCGGCTACGGATACCATTCTCGGATCCGGGCTTGTGAATATGCTCAGAGCCGAAGCGATGTCACCCAACACGCGGTGAGCGACCCCACGTGCAATGAGAATTTCGCGAGTGGTTCGGGACGCGATCCGACTCCAATAAGATACCTCCTTGGTTTCTTCTGGTGGAGACCGACTCCGGAGCCATAGTCGGAAGCCATTTTTGCACGGGTCCTCCCGTGCTCCCAACAGTACGCCGCCGTACGACATGTTCGGTATGACTCAATTCTCGATTCCATGCATGCCATCAAACCTTGGCCGATAACATGCCGATCCCTGGACCGGGTGCATATGGGCGGCATGGGCACCTGGAGTTACCTGCGGTTAAGTTGCTAAACTCCGGGGGTCGGCCCCGCATTGCGGGGCTGCGCCGGAGAGGCTACGGGAGCCGTCCGGCTGTCACCGGACACCCCTGATGCCGACTGCTTATCTTCGAAAATCGTCAATCTAATGCTGGATGTGGGTATTTTTCGCCGATTCTCTGCATATGCATGTAGATCTGCGGGTATGATAACAGCCGGTGACCCGTTCGTTGCTTCTTCTTGTGGTGACTAGCGGCTTGCCTTATACAAGCCGATCCCTCTGATTCTTTAGGATAGTAGTGCTGTCGATAGAGTCGAATTTTCCGCGTACGACGGACTCCAAGAGGGCAGCGGAACAGGCTCCTCGGAGAGAACATCCGGACGTAGAGAAACACTACCCTTCACATCCCTCATAACGAAGACGACCTTCCTGCCACGAATCTCGTGCCCACAAAAATCCTTTCGAGCACCTTCCAGAAACTCCGTAACAAAGTGAGAAACCCTTATCTCTTCTGGTGGAAGGCCGGACACGAAAGTCTGTCCTCAGAAGCAAGTCGGCCATCCGCTGACAGGACCACGCCGTGCTCAATCTCGATAACTCGCTTGCAAAGAGCGTACATGCCGGCCTTCTGCCAAAGGGCCTCACGCGGGGCTGCAAACACTTCGAGACACTCCAGAGCTTTCACTCGGAGATCCAGGTACCGACACTTCATCACGATGAATGATATGGGCGCTATGAAGCCCATCTCAAACTTGAAATTGTTCCGGCTGCGTTGCTTGCTTCGCAAGTCCGCCACTTTCGACATTTCCTCGACAATATCCCCGAAGTCGTCTTCGTGCTGGTCATAGCTGGTCTCGAAAGGGTCGAAAGCTATGGAACACCAGATTCGAGAGATGCGATGCCGCGCCAGGGCGAAAATTCGCGGTGTCCCTTTGACAGTGTCCTCTGGCGAAGTTGACCTGGCGTCTAGGTTGCTGAACAAAGTGTACCACATATCGAGTGTCTGCTTGATTCGGTTTTGTTCTTCTATCAGTCCAGGCGGTGCTTTCTCGTCCCTCCTGTGTCCCACGCGATACGCCTCACCCTGACGAACCAGGCGGAACGATTGATTGAAGATGTTATCGATCATCTCTTCTGCCTCGTTGAAGTTGGTGAAATACGCCGGGTTCTGGTGCCTCGAGATGCTCAGATCAGGCAAACTGTCCCTGTTGCTCCCAAAGAAATATCGCAGCACGTGTAGACGACGGAATAGGGGGGCCACCCAACGCGTTACCCATTCGTATGGGGCTGAATCGGGAGACCCGAGAATGGCGTTGCCATGAGCAAGATGGCCCAGGGCTGCCTCCCTGTTGGACTGCAGTAACTCTATACAGATAAACAGAACGCATACGAGCAATGTCAAACTCTGGTTCTTCGTACCCATGAGCTCTTTTATGGCAGAATTGTAGTGTGTGAGTGCAAAGCTGTTACTCGGCAGGCAGTAACTCTTCAGATAGTTCGGTTCTTTCCCACGGGTCTGGCTGACGTCTTCGTAAAGCGAGCTGATGGCGATGAGAGAGTGCCTGACTGCGGGCTCGAATCTGCTGAACTGCAAGATGAGGTGTGTCCAAAAATAGGGCTCTGTCGCACCAGGCAGGTTGGGTGCTGCCATTTCGCAGAAGAACTGTATCGCCCGGCGCTCGGATTGACTTTCGATGCCAGGAAATATTGCCAGGGAATGAGGCCGGATCGGAAGGAGTTTGGAAGCTGGAGGGACTGGATAGCCGTCACACTTGCGGCCGGTGGAGGAACATCTCACGCAGGCCGGTTTGGTCTCGTCGCACTTGACTCGGCGGACCCTGCAAGTTCAAATTGAGCGGGTGTCCCATTGCAGTCTCGACAAACTTTGTAGAGATTATCGTCATGCTCACTTACTTGCAAGTTTTGCACCCTGTTCTCACTTTGCGACTGCCTTTCCGCGCCATCCCGACAGCACGTTTTCCGGGAGACCAGCGTGTTCTGACTAGTCAAAATGTCTGAATTATTCGATAGGCCTTCTGGGGTCTTGTGTAGCCAGAAATATGTTGTCGAGAAACGTATTACGCGTTGTAGAGTCATCGTAGGTCAATGAACCTGTCCTCAAATAAGAATGAATATTTATCCTAGCCGACGTGTCGCGGGCATTCCAATCCTTAAGCCGCTTGTGTGCCCAATGCACGTCAGACTTACGATGCTACTTTGAAAGACGGGCTCATAGGCTGGATACAAGGGTTGCTCGGCGTATGCGTCACCGGTAGGATCAGAACATGTGTGAAATATGGGCCGCCACATCGGTCTGTACGTCACGATTCACAGAACGGCAATTTTAACAGCCAATGAAGAACAGGCCTCCGCATGTTGTTATTGTTTCGTATTTGCCAATATTCGCATCGGAAATAGATATTTGGTAGTCAACCTCGATGAAATGCCGAAATGGTAGATGTAGTCTCAGGCGATCGTTTCCAATTATCACAACTCTCTCCACGACAAACAAGAATCATCCAAATAGGTGAGGCACTCCAGCTATCATTCCGACATCTCAAGGAGCTTCTGAATCTACTCTTGTACGATGAATTCTCTCTCAACTGGAACGAGTCCCGAATCCATCAGCTCTCCCTGACCGACACTAGGTCGCTCAGTCAAGATCGTCTTCAAACTCCTCGCCCTATCCGTGACGTCCTCTATGCCAACAATTCCATATTTGATCCAGTTCTGGCACATTGCGGCGGGTACCCCGATCTGGATGCTTCGATACGGAAGTTTCTCCAGCCGCACACTGCGCTCGGGATCCCATTGGACTCGGACTTCGGTGCCGTCCTTCCTGACTTCTCCATGAGACAGAGCTCCATTCTGGAGTAATTCGATGAAACTTTTATGCGTCATCTTCAAAGCAAGGATACGCTCTTGACCGGTGTCCTTGTAGGAATATCCGGATCGGTATAACATCCATCCCCAGCTCGGCTTTATCCATGTCATGCGAGTAAGCTTGAAAGCTGGCGAGGCGCCCAGACTCTGAGAAGCGACGGCGGCAGTTGCAATGGTTGAGTTGTAAGCTTGGTATACAGTGATGGTTTCATCGTCGTACGTAGCTCGAATCTGACGCAATGGTGTTGTGGCATTGGGATCTCTCGCATGAGTCGAGATTTTTGTATCTAGTGCCATTGCCGAGCAATTACTTTCCCGGAAGATTGAAGGGAAAATATACGAATATTGTGACCGGTTTTCTCACTTTCAGTGCATGGATAGTGATTTATAGAACAGTTAGTCTGGGGGATTCTCCCGCGAAGCTGAGGCTCTCAGACGCAACGCCACCGATGAGGCTAGGGTGACATATGAGTCATACCGAAACCATGATAGAGCGGACTGGTGTTGACGCACAAACCATGGAACGAGGAAGGGGGTATATTGCTATCTTTTTTTGTCTAGATTGGTTTTTAACTGGGTTTATCTGTAAGACTCCATGCTTTGCTGAACCCTCTCGCCAACCGTCTCGGCTGAAGGCATCGACGTCAGCGCCCGACTAGGATACGTAGGGTACCCTTTCTGCCCCGAAGGCGACTCGACCTCAACGAAAATCCGCGTCACCGTCTCCATCTGAATGCCCTTGAGATCAGCAATTTCACGATCATGCAGCGACGTCTGACTCTCGCTTCGGTCGTGGCTTCCCTCAGACCCGCGCCGCGGACAGCGAGATGGTTTGCTGAAAACGCTGGTCTTCCTCTCGGGACGCTTGGTCTTTGGGCTTCCCGCGGTGATCCACACTCTGTGACCGAATTGTTGACCCAAGGGAGTGAGGTTGAAGGTCTCGAGGCCGAGGTTCTGCTCATCGGGCGATGCATCGAACAGAATGGCGCGACGGGTGGTTGAGAAGACGAGAACATCAAGCCATCCGTTGGAAGTGATCATCGCGCCGGCGAAGCAAAGATATTCCGGAGACAACTTGATTCCTCCGCTGCTGAGCATCCGACCAAGCGCAAGAGGCGCGGTGCAAACTATGAAAATGAGAGGGTAGAGCAAGAAAAGCAGCCTCTTGTGGACTTCGGACTTGTTCTCTTCTTGCGGCGGTGGCGCGAGGGTGACAGGGCTGAGGACGCTGCTGTTGGAGATCTCGTCGACGGACTTGGCTGGGCTCTTGGATTTTCTGAGGGCCTTCTCAGCCCGGTGGAAGTGAATGAACGTGAGGACATAGGCAATCGTTCCGGTGATGATCAGGAGGAGCATCCACACGTAGTGAAGATAGAGACGCATGGCCTCGTACTCGGCGTTGATCCAACACTGTCGGACGTGTTAGGAAATATGGCGATGAAGACGGGAAGTATGATGAGAACATACCCAAGAGATGTCGCGAACATAAAATCCGGCGTATTCCGCTCCATTATTCGTAATGATGACGCCGAGAACAGACAAGAAAAGGACAAAGAACCACAAAAAGGAAATACTGCCGTAAAAGACCTTGCAAGAGATGGTGTAGCCCCTGACGAGAGAGACATAGGTATGAACCGCAATCGCGGCAATGAATGTGGTGGATGCCAAGTCACCCGCTGAGATGAACCACCCTTGGGCGAAGCACGCCGGCGACTCGTCCGTTATCCTGTCTTCGACTAACCACACGACACTAAGGAAGAAGGCGCAGGCCTGAAGGACGTCGGCTAGCAGGACATTGAGGACGAGGACGAGGGCCTGGTTGGGAGCCCGTCGGCGATTCCTCGCACCTTGGCCGGGGCCGAAGTACTGAACGCCGAGTTCGCAAGGTAGACCGGCTGGGTCGCCGCACTCGGCTATCCTCTCCGAGTTCTTCGGCCTGGATTTGGAGTACCATACGGCCAGCCTGGCGCTGAGATAGACGAGCAGTGTGAAGGATGCGACGAGCGAGAGGCAGGCGAGGGCGGTGACAGCCTTGAGCCCGTGTCGGAGAACGCGCGGCAGCGGCGAAAGAGTGTGGTCGCGGCTGTACATGATGTGTGCCTGCACAGCTGGGCGTGGTATCGTAGAGAACTATTAGATTATCGTGAGGTCGTTCCGGCCGACTCGGTCTATGTGATGCCCTATCCTCCACGCAAAGAAATGCCTTTATGATGAATTCGTCTGCATCGTGAGAATCTTGAGAACGGCCAAGCACCTCTACTAGTAGCCGCGGGCGGCAAAAAGCTCTGATGCGATGTCCGCGGGGTAACATTGGGCAAGTCTCGCAGGGAAAGCCCAACGGGCGCAGACTACACTGCAAGGCGGGATGGCGTGCGGGATGCCGGGAATCCCATGCCAATCATCATCTGTCAGACTCTGTAGGTGGCAGGCCACGATGCTAGTGCCCAGCTAAGCCTCTCATCCGTAGTGTACAGCTTGAAAGGAGCATGCGTTAAACTCAAAATCGACTCAGTTGTGAGGGCATTGCGAGCTGCCAAGAACGGGACCCTGCCAAGAAATGAAGAATCTCGTTTCTCAACTCCCAGTCTGCCAGGGATTCGGATCGTTCGGCGAGCGGACGACTAGCCTAATCCGTTCATTTAGTCCCGTTTAACAAGCCAGATTGGACTTCGGCATTGTGCCTTCTGACCAGCCTGCCCCAGGTGTCGGTCCGCGCGGTAGTCTCCAGGAGCGAGAGGGAAGATGAATTTCCAACAGGCCAGCCACCTTTCGCCTACCACCTCATCGTGCATGTATCCGATGCAACAGTTCGGCAGGGGCAACCTTCCAGAGTTGGAAGAAATAGCTCAGGAAAGCAAGAGGCTGGTTCCAATCGAGCGGGACACACAAGCAAAATCCAGGGGAAAAGATCGAGGAGTCTGAGAGGCCACGCGACCAAACAAAGTTTGATGAGTGGAGTTGGCCGTTGTTCAAACTTTAATCCAGCCCCTGGCGGAGGAGGAAAGCGAAATTCACGCCGTTTGGTGGGATTGAACCAACATTTGAAACACAAAACATGGAATAGTGCTTTTCTCTCATTAATAATCGTCGCATTCCGCGGAGGAACGGCGGACATTCGGACACTAAGCCTTTCCGTCTTCTCAGGGAGTGCCTGTCATCAGCTGTTGACGTGTTTGTCACGATGTTCCGGTTCCAGAAGAACGGGAGAAGTCGACAGGGATCGTCACGTCATTCTAACTGCTTTGGGTGGAGTGCGGTTGCCATCTGCCTCCGCGTGGGGGATGTTTTCTCCCGCGATGTCGATTAAGCCCCTTAAAGAGCAAGAGGAAACGTTGTTGCGAGTCAGTATTCGGCGTTACGCACAATCTCGCAGCCTCTTTTCGCACTTTTACGGATACCACATGGCGAACAAGGGTCATCCAGTTCTAATTGTGATAGACTCGATCTCATCACGCGTCGGCTCGCCCGCCGCCTCATGGCTCAATAGTCTTGATCATCAAAAATCAGAACTGATCTCTTGTGGGCTCTTAAGTCGACTTCAACCTCTGTTGCCTTTCCTCCGGAACACCAAGCGAAATTGGTGACCGTGGCTGAGTCAGAGAGATCGACTCGGCGGACAAGCCGGCCAAGCCGATCACGCCCAGCCGCAATGGCAGGGCTTCAGACCAGATCAGATCAAATTTGCATACAAGGCAACATTGCCTGCGATGTTATTCAAGACCAAAGGCTGATATGCAAGGAGTTTCTCTCGCTTGTCCACTCGAGATTTATTGCGCCTGGGGTATGATAATCCGTGCCATGACAGCAAAGCGCCACGGAGATGCGACCTTCCCAGCACAACGGTTGTCATTTTGCTTGTTTAGCGGGACATGGCCATTCTGTGCCCAGGCGTCTCAATAAACTTGAGTTACATAATCACGCCTACGTATAAAGACCGTGTTTCGTCGTATTTCGCAGTATTTTATAATCTAAGCCCAACGGATGTGGATAGTGACGAGATTGACAAGGGTAAGGTAGGGAAATCAACTCGAACGCGAGAGCGCCACAACCGCGGTGCTGGGGTTTTGTGTGTCCACTCAGTCGGCATGTCGGCACTCCCTGTCAAGGGGTAAGAACCGTATCGGTGTTTGAGAAGTCAACCGAATGACGACAAGTTGCGCCTCATTTATTAAAGTTTCCCGTCCAAGTCCGCCGGACGTTGGACTGCGGCGTTAACATGTCCTAAATAGCCGACAGCGGCCCTGGTCCACGAGGGTCCATCCGGTTTTCCGCACCAGTTGCACACCGCATTTCGAATTCTCGGCATGGCTCTTGGCAATCCGATGCTGAAAGCGGCACGCTTTCGACACTGTAGGAAGATGACAAACGGCCACAACAGGGAAAGGATCCTTGTTGAAGTGAGGTGCTGACTGATCCCTGCGGTAGGTACTGGAGCAGTCCAATTAAGCGATGTCGCGCGGTTACGGCCATTCCCATCTGAAAGGTTTGACCTGCTGGACAATCGAATCGGTGAAAAATGACGAGAAAGGTGGCCCTATCAATCTATTTTGGTCGGCATCCTCTAGAGATTGAAGGCCGTGTTCCGAGGAAAACGGACTGGAAAGGCGACGTCACTTACCCACAATCACTCTGTCCAACAGTCGCATTGTCACCTCCAGTCCCATTTTCGGTCGAGAGAAAACAACAAGCTCCCTGTCAAACGCACGTCAAAGGACCCCGACAAGAACGCCGTGAAGTCTCTGTGTTTGCAAGGTGATCAAAGTGTGGATCTGGGCAACTCCGACTTGGCAAGGGAAAGCAGCTTTGCTTTCTCACTTGGCGCAAGATACAATAGAGATGCTGCTTTCTGTACACTGCAATACACTGCAAACAAAGCGAGAAGTCCATGCGCTTGCTGCTGTCTCGTCGGTTTGCATGTTTACTCCTCGCTTCTGAAAATAAGACCGAGCATCTCAACAGTGTAACGGGTCTGGAGACTCGGCCAAGGAAGAGTATGAGCACTCTGCGGGATGTCAAGACTCGCCCAAAAACAACCACGCAACTAAACAATGCAAAAGTAAGTGTTACAAGGGCAATGAGAATACTCAACTTGAGCATCAGGTCCGTCCTGGGCGACTGTTTCCGTGTTGAAAAGACTGCACGCGGATTGGAACCATTTCGATGCATTTTCTTTGTTCGGACCTCGAGATCTTGCACATTCCCCTGGACTGGGCGACTTCTCGAATCTCGCGTGCCACACACGCAATTTCCATCTTGCTTTCACAACATTGTCTTTGTTTCCACTTGGACGGCACAGTAGTCATGGGGAAAAGAAAATGTCATCTTCGGATGAGATTCGACTCCTCGAAGCCCACGAAACCCTCATAAATATGATCGAGTGCTTCCCCCCAACCACACATATCGACCTCTCAGGACAGCATCTCATCCCCGAAGATCCGAGGCCGTCAACATCTCCAAGTCGTCAATCGTGTCGCCGTCCAACGCTCTCTCTACACCACACTCGCTCCACAGCACACTCTTTGCCTCTCACTCCATTCACTAAAGCCGTCGCAAAAGTCCAGTCTTCATCATGAAGTTCTCCGCCATCTTCACCACGCTGGCCATCGTCCTGGTCAGCCTCGTCGGCATGGCCTCCGCCGAGGCATCCTGCAAGCGCAACAACCACGGCGCAAGCTACTACTGGGAAGTCAAGATCGACGAGGTCGAAGACCTGGGGGCCACGTGCCATCTGCTCTGGCAGGGTCTCAAGCGTCACGCCGGCTGCACGGTTCTGTCGCCCAACGGATGCGGCACTCCTCTCCTCGGAAAGAGCCTGTACATGTACTTCACCACCAGTCTGGCCTGCTCCAAGGGATCCGTCGAGTCCGCCTTCTGGCACGCCACCCACAACCGATTCGGAGCCGCTCATTGCTAAGCTTGAGGTGATGATTGGCCAACGGCTTTGCGGCGCATCAATTCAACATCCCTTTCGGCAAGTAAATTTGGGATAGGTCAACTTGCATCATCGACACGAGTGGCAGGGTTGGACTTGGTGGCTGGTCGACGGGCTGGGAAAACCACGGGGGAGTACTGTGGAGGGTCTGGGGTTTACCAAAACGTCATTTGTCAGTAAGAGAATGTCTTGGAGGAAGCAGCAAGCCACCCTTCAGAGACTCTCTTCTGCATTTTACTGCGTTCGTTCTGCTCATGTATCAGGGCTGGCTGCATATTTCCTTTGTTTACTTTCACCTCGAAATCTTTTCATTTCTCCTTAATCAACTTTGAATATATCACGGTCTGCTTAGACTATTTACATCTATATCACTCCTACTGGCCTCGGATACCTTTTCCGTGAAGCAGATTTCCTCCAACTGTGAGTTGGTAAGACCTTTGCGAGTGAAGTGTCAACAAATAGAATTTTTTGACATCTACTTAGAGCACAACCTCGTCTGCCGTTTTGACTGATACACTAGGTTAGTGAAACCGATGACACAAGGACCCGTATCTGTCAACACTTACTTCGGGTTTAGTCCATCCTAAAAATGCGTAGACGCTTCCTAAAGGTTCAACGATACAGCCACCACGCAGCGCCAGCAACCCCTATCAGACCGACGGCAAAACTTGTCTTCCGAGCCAAACTCTTCAGCCCGTTGACCGCTATTATTTGGCACTTTTCATCTAACCACGCCTTCTCATTCAGATGCGGAAACGGCTCCTTTGGCACCGGCTTGCCCAGAAACTCGCAGAGAGGACCCCACCCATCAGCCAGGTCGAACTCGAGCAGCCGTTCCTTGGGCGTCACCTTCCTCAGCAGCTCGTAGTGCTCGTGGTACTTGTCCCGCGCCTTGACCTCGGCATCCCTGGTGCTCCTGATATCCAACCACCCGGCGGTGACCGACTTGTGAATCTTGCCAATGGGGTGGACGTAGAACCGGTCGAGCTGATACACGACGTTGATGAACGGGTTGAACATGTTGGCGATGACGCCGTTCACGTAGCTCTTGTGCCACGACTCGACCTCCCGCTCGACGAGCACGACCTTGGCCTCGGGGTACGCCGCGATCAGCTCCTCGGCGAAGGCGACGGCCGGCGTGTCGGAGGAGACGGCCCCGTGGGAGTGCAGCAGCTGATCGAACTCCTCGCGGCCGACGGGCTTGGTCTCGTAGGAGTCGTCGTCGGGCCCGGCGCCGAAGAACTTGCGGTCCACGGCTTCCTGCCACATCTCAATGTCGGCGAAGTTGGTCGACATGAAGCACGTCGAGTGCCAGCAGTGGATGCCCAGCTTCTCGAGCGCGGCGCACATGGCTGGGGGGTGTGCCGAGCTGCCGCGTCAGGGGACCTTGCGCTTGGTTCGGTTCGTTTCGTGGGATGGGAGCTGTCTGGTGCTACGTACATGATGTGCCTGTTCGCGGGAAGCCCAGGCACAGGACCTCCATCGGCACGGTTCTCTTCTTGCCGCGCGGGGACTCGGTGCTCACGGGACGGAAGAGCTCCGGGTGTCGTTCTTCGACGGTGGCCATGGAGGAGGATTGCGGCGGCGATGTGAGTACGGAGCGATGGCGGGGTGGTAGTTGATGCGCGGTAGACTCGTCGTTGCTTGCGATGCAATGACAATGAAGCGAAGCCGAAATAAATAAACTCCCAATGCCTTGAAATTGAAAATACTAGGCATCAGCGCCAAGATAAGACATGCCAGGGGATATGCTGCTGTCTGCAGCGTGGCGCCACGGGGTAGAAGAATATTACGTGAGATGTCCCTCTTCTTTGAGAAGACGTTTGCAAGGGGGTGAAAGAAGTCCAGCTCTGCGCCCATTCAGAATTGAGATCACTCCTGGCTGTTTCCTTTGATCCATTTTGAGTTCATATACAGAAAAGCAGTCGGCTTGACAATCTCATAGTGAGCTGGATACTAGCCACGCCGACCAACATGAGCATGCGGGGAAGCGCTTATCCTGATGCGAACGATGCAAGACAATCAGCCATGGTGAGATCCCAAGAGCATGGAAACGTTTTTTTTGCTTGAGTGTGAAGATCAGCATACGTGAGTACAAATATTGGTTCCGAATGATGGTAGAAGACTCGCATCGACCTCCTATGAAGAGGTGGCTTGAGTCGAATGGTGAGGGTCAGCGGTGAGAGCCGCGATCAAGTCAAAGCGCGCACAAGTACCTCGACCCTCGCCCAGGACGGTCCCCGGACGATAAACCTTGCAAGAATGGATGAGCGAGAATGGATGAACCGTCTCGCGCCGAAGGAGACGGAAAGCGAAGGCCGAGCGGATTGGCCAAGACATCGGCGCGAGCTGTGCCGCCCGAACATCCGGCCCGGCAGGATGCTCACAAACCAGGAATGATCCGTCTGGAATTCGGTCTTGAATGGAACTCCCCACATAATTCGCTTGCATCGCGCCACCGACCATGGTCTGGCGATCGCGGGAAGCTGTAGGCTGCATCTGCGAATGCAGGAACCGTTCTCACCAACGCCGTTGATCCATTCAATATCAACCCACGGCAGCCACAAGTACACGACCGCTCTGTTTAACCCTCTCGCCTGCGTCACCAATGCCTGGCACTCAGTAGAAGGATTTTTTAAAAGACACGAATAGAACGTGGCATAACCGAACGACATCACCGGCGGGCATGGCCTCCAAGCCCCGTCGGAGCGGAGACCGGGCCTCAAAAAGTCCTCGGGCTCTCCCCACCAAGAGTCCGAAGCGTCCCAAGACCGACAAGAATAGGGGTCGCCCGCCCGGACAGCACAACGGTCCCCTTGCAGTGTTCGTGCGGGGGCGATTTCTTAGCTGCTGCTGCTGGTGGTGACGACCGGGCCTCCGTGCATCAGGGACCGGGCGTCTGGCGGCAGTCCGGCGCCATGAGATGGTAGCGCAGCTCTGGGCGCTCTGGGAAAATGAACCCTCGATCCCTTGACATCGGACTGGTTCCCGTCGAAGTATAAACTCTTCAGGGCCCTTTTCCTCGAACAGCCGTTTGCTCTTTTTGTTTCCTCAAGTGGAAGATCCCAGCTTCAAATACGAATTCGCGCATCTTATTTCAGTTACTTACCCGTAATATCTCAAAAACATTAGACATAATGGCGTCCCCTGCCGGCAACATCACCTTTGACGGTACGTCGCGGCCGGAGTGATTGAAGACGAAACCAATGCTGACGAGTGTCCCCAGACTACCTCGGCCTCACCACCGCCATCTTCGAGTGGGCCGACAGCTACGACTCCAAGGACTGGGACCGTCTCCGCAAATGCATCGCCCCTGAGCTCCGAGTAAGTCCTGACTCTCGCGACCCGTTCCCGTCCCTCCCTCCCGGCCACGGAACCCCCTGCCTCCCACCCCCCCGGCCTCTCTACTGAGTAGCCCTGCATATACTTACCATCCTCGCAGATCGACTACCGCTCCTTCCTCGACAAGATCTGGGAGGCCATGCCCGCGGAGGAGTTCATCGCCATGATCTCGGACAAGTCGGTGCTCGGCAACCCGCTCCTCAAGACGCAGCACTTCATCGGCGGCACCCGCTGGGAGAAGGTGTCGGACACGGAGGTCATCGGCCACCACCAGCTGCGCGTGCCGCACCAAAAGTACACGGACGCCTCGCGCACCGAGGTCGCCGTCAAGGGCCACGCCCACTCGTACAACAAGCACTGGTACAAGAAGGTCGACGGCGTCTGGAAGTTCGCCGGCCTGGCCCCCGAGATCCGGTGGTCCGAGTACGACTTCGACGCCGTCTTCGCCGACGGCCGCGACTCCTACGGCGACGAGCAGGCCGCCGACGCCAAGACCGACGTCAAGGTCGTCGAGAAGGAGCTCAAGTTCGCCGCTGCGCACTAGACGCGGGCCGGCTTCGTAATGTGGAGGGGACGTGAAACCTCTCATGGGTTGTCTTATTTTTCTGGGAACCGGCGAAACGGGAATGGGTATGCATGACCAGATTAATGTGGGAGTTGTAAGAGTTCTATTCAATGTGTATAAAACCTCGGCACGAAATACAACAACTTACCTCTATGAAACTTCCTCCAGAAGGCCTACCGTGAAAACATGACCAAGGATCTCCCGAGTAGTGTACTGACTTACCTAGTCAAGAAACCTAGCCTGAAGACTCCGACCCATTGGGGCTGTGCTCTCGAGCTCGAAGCCGATCGTCAAACTCCTGTCGTTGCTCAGCAGCCTCAAGCGCCCAGCGGATCTCCTGCTCAAACTGGTGAGCGTCACGGTTACGCGCAACCTCGCGGTCGAGCTCCACGCGGATCATCTGCGGGGTGGCGCGCTGGAGGAATTCATTGTAGCCACAGAGAGGGAAACGGCAGTCCTGGCAGACGAAGCCAGCGCGCTGGGTAGTTTTGCGGCAGAAGCAGGGGTAGGTGAGGTCGTGCGGGCAGCGCTTGGAGACGTCGGGCAGGCCGCCAGGGACGTCGGGCAGCTCGCGGGGCCAAGGGTTCTGGAACTCGTACGTTTCGACGTCCTGGAAGGGCGGAGGAGGCAGGCCAGGGGCGGCGTTGCGGCGCTGGTCGGCGGTGGGGTGGTGGATGGTGGCGGACAAGGCCTGGCGGTTGCGAGGCAGGATAGGTGTGTCGAAGACGGTTGGCTCGAGGAGGAACTCGGCAGCGCCGTGGCCGTCCGAGTTGTTTGAAGAGCCAGGCAGTTGAGCACCAGGCGTGGCTTCGATGGTGGCGTACCGGTCTAGATGATATTCGCCGTTCTGGTGGTTCTGTTCGGGGGTCTGTGGGCGAGCAGGGCTAGCATTCTGGTTAGGGTTAGTTGCGTGAGGCATCTTGGATGATGGGGTTTGGGGTTTGGGTTGTTTGATGAGTTTGGCTGGCTAGATGGTTAGATCTGCTTCTTGGTCGCGAGAGTGTTGGTCTGTGAAGATTGTGATGTTTGTGATGATGAGAAGATTGAGAGGTTCTGAAGAACTTGTCCCATTATTATACCCAGGACGATTAGGAGTCGAGGTGAGTAACATGGCGAGAGATCGAGAACAACGGAAGTTCTACGAGACAAGCCCATTGTGACGAATGAAGAAACACACGAGTGTTGATGTCGACACAAAGCATATGTGCGAGATCAAGTGAATCTCATGGGTGAGAGAAGGGTACAATGGTCAAAGAGAGTTGAACAAGGGAAACAAGGCCTGCGAGTCAACCGAACCTAAGCCGGATGCTTGGTCTTGGTTGAGGCGGAGCAGAGAGAGCTTTGAGGTCAGCTTCATCATGTTTGCTTCCAGAGCACACCTAGGAGATCGGCTAAAGAGCGCCTGTGATGACGGGTCGTGAGACGACAATAAACGAATGCCGGCTTTGGGTTCTGCAATTAGTTATTCGCCTGTCCTAACCGGGTCTGAGAGAATCAACAGCCAGGGCCTGCAGACATGATGACCCCAAGCTTTTGCCGGTCTTCAACAGCCATTTCGAGGGGAACATTCGCAGGACGAATGACGTTACATGCTGGCGCAGTGGGTGAAATTCAGTGCCGGACCGAAAACAAAATGCCTGTGGAGACAACAGCGTTGTTGAGCCAATCAAGGAGTCCATATGACGTCCCGGAACATTGAATGGTCCGGAGGGGGTAGCTTTGGCCAATGAGGTGAGGTCAGGGGTGACGAGGGCACATTAGTGGGCCACAGCTCAGGAACAACGCACGGAGCACTCAGGGTCGACGGGGACTTGGAGAGCTCCGACGGAGATGCATGTCGCAGCGCATCTTGACTCGAACGACAACATCACCCCACGAACGGGACAATTTCCACCACGAACGACCAAGCAGCCGTGAATCTGCGCAGGCCGCGAAGCAACTCGAAATCCGCGACCGCCGTCCCGACCCGAACACCCACAGATAAACCACATCCTCGGCATCAACCCGCCGCATCCGCAGCCATCACGATGGACTACACGGACAAGCGCCTGCAAGAGGAGGCCGTCAAGCTCCAGCACCAAGGGCAAGCTCCCCCGGCCCCCCGTCGTTCGTCTGCAACCAGCGGCTAACCTCCCAAAAACAGCCCCGATGTCTTCTTCACGCCGCTCAACATCATCCTCATCCTCGTCATCGGCTACACGATCTACTCCATGCTCCGCCCGACCCCGCCGCCGGTGCTCCCGAAAGAGCCGCCCGCGACCGTCTTCCGCGTCTTCAACCCGCGCACGCTGCTCCCCTTCAGCGGCGAGGACGGCATGCCCGTGTACCTGGCGGTGCGCGGCCGCGTCTTCGACGTGACCCCCGGGCGCAACTTTTACGGCCCCGGCGGCCCGTACTCCAACTTTGCGGGCCGCGACGCCTCGCGCGGTCTCGCGTGCGGCAGCTTCGACGAGGATATGCTGACGCAGGATCTGGACGGCCCGCTGGACACGCTCGAGGGCCTGGGCCCGGACGAGATTGAGGCGCTGCAGGGGTGGGAGGAGCAGTTCATGAGCAAGTATCTTGTGGTCGGCAGGCTTGTTCCTGTGGGAGAGGAGGACAAATGAGGCGAGACGTGGAGGAGATGCCAAGCGGAGGAACCTGGGAGGCAAGCCCGCGGTGTTTGGCGTGTCACCAGGGAGACTGCTTAGGTGTCACATGAACAGACGCAATCGAGTCTAAATCACCCGTCATTGTTCATCGCTTTGTTCTGCCATGCAAGGTGATGTCGAGGAGCCTCTGGGTAAGGTGATTGGCCTTGGAAGGGGTACAGCACGGCGACGGCAAGCCATTGAGATGCCTCGGCTACTTTCCCGAGTGTCACCTCGCCGTTGAGCCATTGCGACGTGCTCCAGAAGTCGAGAACGTCCCGTCAGGAACGTCGAAGAACCGTTGTCTTGGACAACAGCACGACCCAAGGAAGAGGCTTGGAGAGGCAACAGCGAAGCGGCCGTTTTGGGTTTAGTCAGATTATAGCGTCAGACCTCGCATGGTCAGTAGGGGTGAGAATGAGATGGGATGAGGAGCGACTGCTGACAGCGGTGGCTGGGTCAGGCAGGCACCGAGATTCGGGAGATTGGATCCGCGGGGCTTGACTGTTTATTTCGAGCCGTCGTTGCAGCCTCCTCCCACTGACGCTGGCCGTCCCATGAGATGATCCTTCGTCGACTGGCTCTCCGGGTCCAGCGGCATCCGGAGTGCCGGGACGGGCTGAGCCACGGGGGTTGGGCGAGCAGCTGGGATGGGATGGGGGATGGGTGCCATCGGGGCCGGCGTGTTGGTGTCGAGGACTGGCGTGGGTGGGCAGGGCACCCCGAGATGACGATTGACAGCGAGGAGACGGGCTATCACCAGCAACTGGCGTCATTCCGCAAACGGATTCCCCTCTCCCTTGGTCGGAGACGCATGCGAGGACACGAGGTGCCACTGCATCTATCCGATGGGCCTCGCATTCCAGCCTTCTTCGAGAACTCCTTTTGCTGCGATTCGAATCAACTCGCTGCAGTGAAACCAGCAGCAAAGACGGCTTCAAAAAGAGCAGAAAAAAAACATGTCGAAAGTGGCTGACGGCGATAATTCGAGGTGCTGCTACCTTGGGTACGCAGCGCAGGAGTCGGAGGCTTGTGGGCCGCTAAATTTAGAGACGGCGCGTAGCTTTCGGGTTTAGCGGCAGATCCTGCGACCGCACCAACATGCCGCGCCCTTTCCTCATTGTGCCTTAATTTTCTGCCTGTTGCACAGCACAGAATGCCCTGCGGAAGGTGCCCGCTGCGCTGCACCTGCCGACACAGCCCATCAGCAGGTGGTTGCCCTGTGCCTCCGTCTCTGCCCGCGTCTCATTGGCCCGTTTCCCCACCCAGCACCTGGGCTGTATTAAGTGTCATCCATTCGCAGCACTCGGGGAAAGCGCAAGGGGGAGGCAGGTGCAAGACACACTGCAGGTGCACCTGCCTGCATCTGCTCAGCCTTCAGCCCTAGGAAAGAAAGAACAACCCCAAAGGCGGGCAGGTGAGGGTGAGGTGGTACTTCTCCCAAGGTACCTTCCATACCAGACCAGAGAAAGGGCAGAACAAATGGGCAACAACGAGGGAAGGAAACAAGCTTCCTTCCCCCGTCGCAACTGCTGCACCGCACCAATGGCCTCAGCCTCAGCCGCTTCCAGTCGGCTTCGGCGCTACTGCGGAAACCAGCCATTCCATCCCCCATCTCCTCTTAGCTCATCATCTTACACTTGTCGTACTTGTTGTTAAAAAAGCCCTTCACGCCTCTCGTCGTCATCGGCGCTGCTGCTCTGTTTCCCCTTCCGCTGCTCAACCCTTGCGCGACGATCGATCGATACCCCTGCCTCCAGACCCGACATCACGGATACAGCGACAGGGAAGACGAAGACATCGACACCTCAAGGCAGTATCTTTGCGATTCATACCGAGTCTCATTGCGCTATCAATTGCATGCCACGTCTTTCTGCGCAGCTTACCGAATTGCAACCTCGACATCACTCCTCCCGTGTCAACCCCCGATCCTCAGCCATCCTCCCGTCCGTTGACCCCGATCCTGCATCGACATCAGCTCAGTTTTATCCACCGAGACAATGGCTCCCTCACGGAGGAAGGCCTCGAGCCTTTTGAGCATTCTGCTTCTCGCGACGCCCGTTGTCGCCAAATACCAAAACGATTTCAGCCTCTACCCCAGCGCGGCGCAGCCCTGCTTATACGCTGCTTCCGATAACAGCCAATGCGACGGCGACACAGTCCCTGAGATGAACAAGTGCTTGTGCAGCGACAACAAGGGCAAGTTCGTCACGAATGCCGCCAAGTGCATAGGGAAAGAGGCAAAGGACACACTGCGGACCGTCTACCAGTCCCTGAGCACCGCCTGCTCTGACTCCAAGACGCCCGTATCCATGACCGAGGACCAATTCCTCAACCTAGGCGCCGTCGGGGCTACCGCCTCTCTGTCAGTAACACCCTCCGCGACAACCTCCAAGACCAGGACCGCGACCCCCACTACCTTTTTGACCACCACCACCGGCGGTGCGACCGTCACCGTGACTAATACCCCGGCCCCAACACACACTTCCGACTACGTGCCTGAAGGTTTGAGCACAACCGCCAAAATCGGCGTCGGGGTGGGTGCCGGTGTCGGTGCCGTCGCACTGGTCGGGCTCATCGCTTTCATCTGGCGCCTGAAGCGTAGCCGCGACGCCCACGATGAGTCCCGCCCCATGCTCGGCGGCGGCGTCGGTGCGGCCGGCTACAACCCCAACAATAGCCCGTCTGGCAGCGCTGCCGCTTTCGGCGCCTACCAACCGCACGAGTACAAGACGGAGAATAAGCCCGCTGCCTGGAGGCCAGTCTCTGAAATCACAACGAGCCCCGGAGCGCAGACGTGGGCGACCAACTCGCCCCAGCCGCCGTACGCTCAAACGGCGTACGCACCTCCCCAGGAACAACACGCCTGGGGTCACCACCCGCAAGCGGCGTACGTACCTCCGCCGCAGACTCCTCAGCAGACCGTCGTGTTTGAGCTTGCGTCTATGCCAGTGCAACCGGCACCCCCTCCGCCAAATGCGGTTGAGATGCCGGCATCGGAGGTGCAACCACAAGCGCCGCGATACCATTATCCTTCGCAGAGGTGAATAAAGAACATGAATGAAGAGGAACACATAATACGGGGTCTGTAGACTATTTTTGATACCTTGGGCTGCATCTTGCATGGAAGGGATACAGGCGTTGCGGACCTGGCCGGAGCATTTCTGGATATTAAGTCGGGACCAAGGAAAAGCCGGTTCGAAATACAAGCATATTTTCCTTCACTTCAAATGCCTCGATTACTATTGACTGCTTTCATTTACTACCATCCATGTTCTAGTGATTCCTCGCGGTTAAGACCATTCACTTCTTACCCGACTTCGAGCCGGATCCGCTCGTAGAGCCAGAACCAGAGCTGCCGCCTCCAGACTTGCTGCCAGAGTTGGAGGAGCTCCCGCCAGCCTGGTTCTTCTTGGCTGCCGCGGCGGCCCGCTGGGCGAATTTAGACTGCGCCAGAGAGTAGAGGTCAGCGAGCGTGTCATATGAAACTGGGCAAAAGAGGGGACTTCAGCTACTTACGTCCTTGCCCTTTTGAATACGGGCTGCCGCCTTGGCGTCCATCTTGTCACCGCCCATTTTGAAGGAGGTTTTTGGCTTTGATGTTTTGGTACGGGAAAGTTGTCAGTTTGTTGACTGTGATGATAGCTGGTGTCTCGAGTCTAGCGGTGGATTGTGTGTCCTTGCTTTTCTAGCTTTTCCGCAAATTTTGACGAGTTCAAGAGCACGGGGTTTTTATGTGAGTTTAGAACCATGCAGATGCGGTGAATGGGCGGTTATTTCCAAGTGGGATGTATCACGACGATATTGGGCGCCTGCAGTGAATCAGGTCCGGCTCGGGCAAGATGAAGTTTCGATATGGGAAAGGAACTTTGGCCGTGGTGTTGACCAGTGATTATGGCTATGGATTTGAGATGCTACAATACAGCCCATGAATTCGCTTTGCTTGTGAATATTTCGTTGCCCTTGGTGTAACTTACTGGAATATCGTGAGTAGACTCAGCCTTTGGGCTAAATCTACAACCTACGCAGCTATCATGCTCGTGGTCCCCAGCTCTTGAACTACTTGACATACGCCAAAACCCCCCTTCTCGTACGTAGCTATAAGACTTTTCGCAGACTCCAGACATCTTAGCCCAGAATCAAGTGGACATCCTCCGTCTCATGGGCCTCCCAAGCGTCTTTGTAAACGTGCCCAGATGCTCTGCGGTAGGCTACTCCTCCTTCCCATTCCACCCAAAGCACGTGGTAAATCTCGTAGAAAGAAGGGCTTTCTTCACCTCCTTCCCCTTGCGATTTCTCAGAGTCGTCTTCACTTTTGGTGCCCTTGAATGGCAAGTACTTTGCCGCCAAACGGTTCTCGGTGTCATAGGAATCTGTGTCAAGCCTGACTTTGGCCCGAGAAATAGCGACGAGCTCGATTTTGGAAACATCGCCAGCATTGGACTCTGAAAACTGGGTCACGTCTTCCGAATGGTGAAGCCGCAACTCCCCGCAGCGTTCCCCATCCCGGCCGAGAAGAACCACATGGCAGCGTCGATATTCTCCTTCTCTCGAGTCGGATTCCGGTTTCGACTGGTACTGGACAGCCGAGAACCAACCGCGGGCCGTCTCGCACGAAATGTACGGCGTCTGGGGCCGGATGAACGGGTCCACGTCCTCGTTCGGTGCCGCGAAGGGTACCGGAAGCCAGAACTTCCTATCCGGCAACGCGGCATGCTGATAGACGTACTGCCCGAGGGTGTCTTGCGGACTCTCGTCGCCAAAGTCGTAGAACCTGGAGCCGTGTTTATCCGAGTCGTAATTTTCCCGCGTCCATCCCTCTGGGATCTCGTCCAGGCCTCGAGCCTTCCTCTCCCTCTCACGCGTCTGAAACCGGCTCGATGTGATGGGCCTCTTGCCAGCCCCGTCTGGGGTTTCGTGCGTGTACCACTGCGTGATTGGAATCGTCCTCGTCCCCTTGTCGCCCAGCTCAAAGGTCTCTTCCTGCGGCATCCTGAATACGAAATCTTCCCAGCCAATCCACGACCATGAAGGCAGAGGGTTTGCTGAAACCGGTAGGCGTGTCATACCGGAACTCTTCCGCCTTCGCGCATCCAAAAGGTTGTAGGGGCACCACGCGAGAGCAGAGTCGAAGTAAGCCTCCGGCAGGCCAAAGAGGAATCCTCCCTCAAAGGACCGGCCAAGAAGAGCCAGGAGGCCCGTGATAGCCGCCAAGGCATCTTCTGGAAACCGCAGTTTCCGTAGATTGTATTCGGTGAGGAGGTGGCAGAGCGCTTCTTGTTGAGGTGTTCCGGTGAGCAATCCCGGTATAGTGTGCCCGGAGCCGTACAGGTACCGGCTATGACTCTGGGCCGCGTCCTCCGGGTGGATGACGTCCTCGTCCCAGCTGGCGCACCCGCACTGCCAGGAGACCTGATCTTGTTGAAACGCGAGGCGACGCCTCGACAGGTGGTATTCCTGGAAGGTCCATCCGCGGTTGTAGTATTCCGCGGCGCGATTCGTGGCGCGGCGGAGCTTCGGGTTTTGCTTGAAGACGATTTTCTCGTCTCCGAAAGGCGCCGGGAACACGGGTTGATTGAGATCCCGCGAAGACGAGATCCCCAGGAGGCCGGGAAGCCCATACCAGGGATCGCTCTCGGCCGCCACGATCGTCAGCTTCGACGAGGAGTATATGGCTCCCATCAGGCCCAGCTGCTCTGCCACGTGTTTCTCGTCGTCTTGGACAATGCAAAGCGCGTCAACCCAGAGGTACCGCTCGCCTAGGGCCTGTACCAATTGAATCGCATGCCGAATAGTTGTAGGTAGCGCAGGGAGCCGAGTGGGCGACAGAGCTTCAGGTTCCTGGAGCCGCTCCAGCATCCCAAGAGTCGTTTGGAAGCCCACGGCGTCGCCCCATCTGTAGCTCAGCGTCATGTACTCAGAAACCCCCGTACCAGGAGTCAGACAGTTCTGGACGGAATCGATCAGCCAGGCGGGTGAAACCTGGCGGACCCGAAACTGGTTGCTGCATTTCGGACCGTGCTTCTCGAGGCAATCGGACTGCCAGTGCTTGATCAGATCAAGGTCAATCCAGTCTGAATTCAAGACCCTTCCGTAGGCAGTCGGCGCTGTCCCACTCGAGGGCTTGCTCAGCAGCAGCGGCCAGGCTCTGTAGCTTCGGAACTGGTCGAATAATCGAAGCGAGCCGTGCAGGTCATCTCGGAACCGTATGAAGACGATCTTTTGCAGCGAGCGGCTAACAGTCTTGACCTGTTTGGTATTCGTGGTCGCAACAGCCTCGACGCTTTCTTGGTCGACCTCCTGGGGAAGATGTTGCGGGAGGGGCGCGAACTCCTTCAACGGCAGCTGGAAAACCGGATCGTGAATAGGACATGGTGACGCTTTGATGAATGCACGTGTGTCTAGCTCGGCGTTGAAGTGGTTGCTTGTGAGCATGTCTCGCAGATGTGAGCAGACGATGCACTTCCATGTCTCGTGTACTTGGGGAGTTTTCGAGCTCATCTTGGAACAGTGGAAATGCTCTCCTACGTTCCTGGACTGTGATAATTGGCCAGCGATAGAACAGGAGCAACGTGACCAAACACTGAAAACTAGACGCTGTGTAGAGCAAGGCAAAAGAAGTGTGGTGATCTTGCAAGCCTCGCGGGAGTCATCAAGGCTTACGCGGGGTGACTTGGGCTTTTCGTCTTACTGTTGTTTGGCCAACGGCTTACTATCACGTGGCAATTCTTAGTTGTGTTGCGGACCCTCAAAGTGTGCAACAAAGCGGATTTAAATCTCACTCGCCTGTAATTTCAGCTCTGCCTGACTGTTTTGTGTCCGTTTTCTCGCAAATTGACCTTGTATTGACCGGCATGTGGACGAGAACAGCGGCAGTGGATCTTGTGTGGAGGGCAGGCAGGGAATCCTGCTGGAAGCTGTTCCCGCCGATTGGGTTCGTTCGGACTCGATAGACCCCAGTCTCTCTGCGCCCCGGGACTGGTTACAGGGCACAGCCAAGGAAGAAGCCCCTGGGTCAATTTGTGTGTTATTATGATCGCGCAAGATGAAGGTCCTGGTTGGCTCACAGCCCCTGGATCAGCCCCCAATTGTCTCCCATCTGCATGCTGACAAGGATGCCATGTTAGGCTGCTCCGGCGACCCAGCTGGGGGCATCTTTGATTCAGCCCAGCCTGATTGATCTCTCATTTCAGGTTGAATCCGCTGCTGCCTGTGAGTTTTCTTATGCCCTCTTTAATCTGAGTTGCAAATCGCAGCGGATTGATACCAGCGCCTGTAGATCAGTTATGGAGGTTCCTGACCGATGGCTTACGTGGCGGATAACAAAAGAGCCGTGGAGGGCATTGTGTCGTTCGCTGTCCAGTCCGCTTCCTTCTTTGTCTTTGTTTTTGAAACCTCGAACAAACATAGGGATCCATGCAGGACAAATAGGTGAGAAACCAGGACAGAAAATGCCCTGCTGCAGGGGTCCAGTCTCCCGTCAGCCCGCCAAGAGGGCTAATGATCCATCGCGTGGCCTCCAGGCGGCACCGACGTCCTCTGATTGCGCGATGCGGCTGGCCAGGGGGCGGCCGCTGCGTCTTAGCGTCTTTGACAATTTCCAGAGTGTGCAGCTTGACGCCTCCTAGTGACCTTCAAGACAAGAATGATTCCTGCAGCACATCCTTCTTTCTTCATCCACTGTCTTGTTTGAACGGCTTCTGTTTACCTTCTTTGTCTTTTGTACTTTGCTCTCTTTTTCTTTCTCGGCAATGCTCTTACAGTCGTTTGTGGAGGGCGTTGCTTTAGGACTCGCCCTCCAGTTCCCCGCCATTGTGAATGCACAATCAACCAGCGACTGGAAGCTGTCGGATAATCCGTCCAACGATCTTTATCTTCGGAGGTCACTGGCTAGAGGTAAACATGACCATACTGCGTATCTTAAAAGCATCTTGCTAACAGCCTCTGGCTCCAGTTACTGTACTTGGCAACTATGCCTACATCGACGGCGGTGAGATTTCCCAGCGCGACGCCGACGGCAATCCGGTCAAAGACAGGCAATCGAATGCAGGTAAGTAAAATCGTATCGAGTAACGCGCCACATTTTCTGACTCGGCTTCCTCACAGTCAACTCGACCCTCTCGATCGACTTATCCAAGTCATGGTCGGCCTCGGACGTCACGATTCGCACGATCGAAAAGCCAACGATAGGAATGGACGGACAAGCGATGTGGAAGAATGAAGGGATGAATGCGTTCTTCATCTGGGGTGGGCACCAGCCATACGGTGGAAAGATTGACGAGCCGAAATCCTGGAAGTTTGAAGCTGACGGCCAAGGCGGCGGCAAGTGGGTGACCAATACGCCGACGAACCCAACATTCTACAGCGAACTGCGGAGGAACGAGGAGGGGGCCTATGTCAGCACACCGGATGCCGGCTTCTGGTTTGGAGGTATCGCGTCCGCTTGGACGAATCCCAACCCGAATTCGCAGCCCGTGCCGGGAGTACTGTCGTACAACATGACGACCAAGGAGTGGGCCAACGAAACGACGCCAGGATTCTCCGCCTTCTCTGAATATGGAACTATGGTAGGGGGCGGTGCTGTCTACATTCCGACCTTTGGTGACAACGGCTTGATTGTGGTGATGGGCGGTGCGACTTATACTCTGGCCGCCAGTCAGAAGCAGCCATACGGTTGGATGGACTTCAGCAATCTCACGTTCTTTGACCCCATTACTAAGGACTGGTACTGGCAAAAGACGACCGGTAGCGCCCCAACAGCACGCAGGGGCTTCTGCTACGTTGGAGCCGAGGGAAAGAACGGGACGTACGAAGTGTGAGTTGCTTGTGGTCGCCACCATGTGAAACAAAATTGACAGATACTAGGTTTGTGTTCGGAGGTACAAACCCCGACACTGGTGCCACCTTCGACGATGTGTTTGTCCTTAGCTTGCCTGGCTTCGTTTGGACGCAGGTGCCGTACGAGGCCAAGCTCACACGAATGTTTCACACTTGTGCAGTGGTGGGCCGTCGTCAGATGCTCTCTGTCGGAGGAACCGACGGGAAAACGGCATGGGCTGGTGCCGACCCGTGGCCCAGGGGTCTGGGTCTCTTCGACATGGTGGATTGGACCTGGAAGAACGACTACGACGCCGACGCTAAGGAGTACGAGACGGCGAAAACCATCCAAGATTGGTACCAAGAGGGGTAAGAGAGCCACGTCCGCAGACCTGGCTTGAGCACAGAGGCTAATGTTCTTCCAGTGGCGTCAATGACATCAAATGGTCTTCCGAGAGAGTCCAAAACGTCTTCGTCAAGAGCACAAACTCCACTTCGGAAGATGCAACTGAACAGAAGCCGCCGGGCAACAGCTCGGAAGACCGCAGCAAGAAGATAGTTTCAACTGCCGTTATTGCAGGAGTCGTTGTCGGCGTCGTTGTTGGGCTTGCCTTAGTTGGTGTAGCTTTCTGGTTTCTCCGCCGACGTAAGCAGCGTACGACGGCCTCCTCGATGGCCAATGCCAAGGACGGGGAGCCGGGTGTAAGCCCTGGTGCTTATGACCCACTGCCTCCTAGTGAGCTGCATGCTCATATCCCGCAGCCTGAGCTTTATGGAGGGCCAGTTCCAAAACAAGAGCTCTGGGCGGAAGTCCCGAAACCAGAGATGGTTGGGACCGATGGCCATCACGTCACGGTGACAGAGTTGGACGCCCAACAGCAGCAGAATGAGAGCCTACTGAGGAGGTAGTTCTGAAAATACTTGTTACTACACGAAGAAATGCTCGAAGATGCCCCTGAAAATTCATCCCTTGACCTCGTGCCTTTCTTAAAAGCCTAAGCTAAACTTGAATTCGGCGTGAAATTGATGGTACAGGAGGGGAGCCGAACTTACCGGTTGGAAAATTTATCGGCGAGATGTGAGCCTAATTGAGCGAAAACAATATAGAAACGGCTGGGAGATCAGGCTGAGCGCGATATCGCTTCCCAACGAGGACACTACTGCATGGGTCGTACATATTAATGCTTGGCCGTCAGTTTAGATCCGGCAAAGATTAGCACTTCGAATCAATCTGATGTACCCACTGCATACAGTCTTATCTAAATGTTCACTTGCGGACAGGTTGACATGACATGCGGCAAAATCAACCGCGGTCAAGATAACGCCTCCACAAGCATGCTGCCGTCACCGCTTTATTCATTGGATTGGCATGTGGGCCACATCACGATGGATTCTATCCTTTGGTCTCACGTCAGAACTCTCGGCGTTCACACTGCTCGACGTAGTACCACGCCGGGCTTATCAGGATCCCTCTCCTCAAAGTAAGCGCCCGTCGAATGGTCACTATTCCACATATTGTCTGCATGTTTGCACGTGTGTTGAGGTGCGTCTTAGATAAGACGCGACTGTGGGCAGATGGATGAAGTGAGCCGCATGACAGCCATAAAGCACAGAACTCCTATCCACGCGTACATGCAGACGAGTATCCCCCACGACTATAAAGTAAAAGATCCCGGCTGTTCATCTCTGCAATAATTATATGTCTTCCGCCTTTTGAACTAAGGATCAGAACCAGCTATGTCGACGTCTCGAAAAGTTTTGTTTTTGGCGAGCAGCGACTATGGTCAAGCCAACGTGGTTCTAGCAACCAGCCACGCAATGATGCACCTTGCCCCAGACGTCGAAGTTCATATTGCGTCTCAGGATCGTATGAAAAGTTCCGTCCGCCGACTTAATGACCCTATCGAGCCAAACTCGCCGCCCCTGAAGCCTGCTCACTGGCACCTCCTCAAAGGCCTTTCCCATTTCGATGCAACAAACAGACCTAGTAATCCTTCAATCGCGACGTACGCACTGCCACCAGGTTTAATCAACACCAGCCGAACGTTACTCGGCTTTGTGGGCATGCTCCGGCCATGGTCCCCAGAGGAATTCGTGGAAATCTACAAGGACATGCAGCGCATCTACGATGAAGTCGTGGACGACCTGTTCCCGGTAGCTCTTACGTGGGCACACAACGCCAAAGTCGACTGGATCGTTCTCGCCCCGAACGTGATCAAGGACTTCGCAGCTGTCGCCAAGCCCAACCTTGCTATACTGTGGAAATATCCAATGTAAGTCTATCGCCATTTGAACTAAAGCGGCATCAACACTGACTGATGTTTGTGTCTCAGAGTATCCTCCAGCATTCCTTACCCGATCCCATGGTATCTCGTGCCTCTCAACATAATCTACAACTTCGTCCTGGCATATGGAGTCTTGACAGACAAGGGACGGGGACGCATACAAGATCACATCCATAAGCATCTGGGGCCCGAGGTCAAGCTATTGCAACTCAATGACCTTGGCCTTTTCTCACCCCCCCCCCGAGGGAGTCCGGGTATAGCCCGGATATAGAATTTCCCTTCAAGACCATTCCGGCATATACCACACCTTGCGGGCCGATCATTAGAGCTGCATCGCCGATTTCCGTAGTTGATCCTGAGCTAGCAGCATGGCTGAAGCAAGGTCCGACAATCTACATGAACCTGGGAACCCACATCGAATACGACCTGGAAAGAGCCAAAGAAGCTGCCTATGCTTTTCGGGATTTCCTTGACCGTGCAGCCGCAGCTGGTTTCGTGGGCGCAGACAGGTTTCAGATTCTTTGGAAGATGCCTCGCATACTAACTGAAGAAGACGGCCCCAATCAGAAGCAATTTCTGGGACGATGGAAAGAGTTCACAAACATACTTGGTCCCGAGATTGACGGCGATCAGGCTAGAATCACTCACTGGTTCACCGCTGAGCCCAAGTCGATTCTAGAGTCCGGTCATGTGGTCTGCTCCG
Source organism: Colletotrichum tropicicola (assembly GCA_025962755.1). Lineage (NCBI taxonomy): Eukaryota > Fungi > Ascomycota > Sordariomycetes > Glomerellales > Glomerellaceae > Colletotrichum > Colletotrichum tropicicola. The sequence continues at coordinate 34,652 of JAOWMA010000284.1, forward strand.
TCCATCATGGCGGATCGAATTCATTCCATGAAGCTCTCTGGTAAGAAATCCTTATCTTCTTTAACTCAATTATGCGTTCTTGTCGTGATCTATGCAAAACTTGACTGTCTGACTGCTAATAGTGCTAGTGTCCCGCAAATCACATTGCCGGCTTGGTTCGACTGCGACGATTTCGGGTGGCGCGCAGAGCTTCTTGGAATCGGCAGACTGGGAAACAAGAAATTCAAGGCATCATTCAACCGTAAGGAACTAGCAGACTATCTTGAAGAGGTCAACATTGGTCCGGAGGCCAAGGAGTTCCAGCAAGCGGCAAAAGTAGTCTCGAAGCGACATCCGGAGGGGGAGGGTAGAGAGAATGCTGCGAAGGAAATCCTGGCCTTGATCAAGAACAGCAACAAGTCGTGAGTAAGTTCGATGCATCGATACTGCCAATTTCTAGCAAGTCAAACTCCACGGCTGTCCATCCTTCATCGCCTAATGATAAGGTAGTACATAGCTTGAAATACCCAGTGCCGTCTTAAATCTAGTAGTACATTTGGCTCTGCATGATGCTTCCCAAGTAGTCCGTTTGAGGCAAACGATAATCATCAATCTCCACGAAAGACTTGATCGCAGGGTCACTGTCGGCATTAAAGACAAAGTTCGACCCAGCAACACGGGTCGAGTTGGAGCTGCTGTCAGCCCACGCTGGCCAGATGGGGGTGTCGGGAACTTTTTTCGGAGGAGATATTAGCACAAGTCTCTTCTCAGTCAGCGCGGATTAGAGCCGCTGACGTAGCTTCGAAGTCGTTGAGAACTGTGACTGGTTGGCGCTTTGGGTGTCGAGGTTGGCAAAAATGAAGTTCAGATCCATTGAGTGATGAGATCCCAAGCGAGGCGTTGTAATCGGAGGAAGGAGGTTGACACGGGCAGAAAAGGCTTTTGAGCCAGCAGCAGCCCACGCTTCCAAGGTCAGGCGTCTTGAAGTGGTTTCAACGACGTCGGTATGGAACAAAACGCCCCTTTTCCACTGAGAGCCATATGTCTCAATGTCTTCTGGCGATGGATTGTATCCCGCAGGAAGTCCTGTAACGTTTTTAGGGTAGAACTGCTCGATCATGTGGACGGTGGAGTTGTCTGGTCCTCCGGCGGCAACTAGAGATCTGAAATCTTCATCTGTGTTAATAGCTCCACCGTACATGAAAACGGTTGCCTCATCTGTCGTTGTGGAGTACATGATGGGAACTCGGACGAAATGACCTTTTTCAAGAGACGATGTCGGCCCATCTTGCAGGAAATCGCCGTCAACTTGGGTCAGCCAAGGGCCAAGACCGGTGCCTGAGAACACCGGAGTGTTGCTGACATTCAGGGCAGCAGATAGAGACTCGGTAGGAAGGTTACGCAGGCAATCGAGCGGACTCGAGTCACCAGCACATCCCGTTGTCTCTGTGAGGTTTCGGTAAAGATCTTGGGTGTATGCGACTGGGTCCTTAATGATGTACGGCCACTTCTCAGCCATGCCACCGCTCTGCATGATCGCACCTCGAAATAAGCCATCATCTCTTCCTCCATAGGCTATCAGCTGTTTTCCAACAGACAGACCTCCCGCACTCTGGCCGAATATGGTGACTTGACGTGGATCGCCGCCGAAAGAGCCAATATTCTCTTGGATCCAATGGAGTGCTAAGCGCTGGTCTCGCAGGCCATTATTGGCGCTGCCATTAGCCTTCAACTCATCAGATCCCCATAAGAAGCCAAAGGCAGAAAGTCGATAGTTGATGGAGACGGCGACAAGAGGCTTTTGGGCCTCAGAAGCCTGTCGAACAAAGTTCGTAAGGTTTGTTTCTCTGGATGACCCGGCGTACAAACCGCCTCTATTGCCGATGTTAGTTTGAAATACAATACAATCGTTGTGGTGTCGCCGTACTCACCCATGAATCCAGACAGCAACTGGGAGAGGTCCTGTTTCATTGAATCCGCTAGGGCGAATGACATTGATTGACAGGCAATCTTCCGACATTGGGTGGCTAGGAGGTGACTTCGAACTTGCGTGTTAGTATAGACGCTGGAGAGTTGAAAAATATCACAGCAGCCTACCGTGTATTGCATGCAGATGTTCGAATACTCAGTAGCAGCTCGAGTTGTCGACCACGTAGTATTGAGGCTTTGTGGCGCTTTGAACCGAAGATCCCCAATCGGAGGCCGGGCATAAGGCATTCCGAGGAAGACATCTTGGTCGTACTTGGGGAGGTGAGTCCCCTCATAGGTGCCATTCAGCAACTTCACAACCGGGCCCGCGCCGGAACGTTGAGCCAGAAGGAAGAGGAGAGGAGACACTGCTCTAAGCCTAGAACAAACCATTTTCAAGAACATCCACCAAAGACGAGACACTGCCGGCAGAGTCCCCTTAACCTGACCAGTGCGAGCTATCTATCTTATTAATATTCACCTGTCGAATCCGTCGCTCTTCATTATTTTTCTATTTTTTTCGGCTTTGATGTGCGTAACATCCTGGATACGCCAATTAGCCGATTGTTGTGACAGATAGCCGATGATAAGCAGTCGGCAGCGCAGCGATAAGGACGGATTGCCGTGATATGGTGGCGGATACCCGCCAGTTTGATATTGACTCGCGCATTAACCTACCGCTCTTGGAGTTTAGAGAATACTGTAATACATCAATTTCATCCACCAATCAAATAGCATGCGTGGCTGTCGGAGTCGCGCGGTTATGCGGCTTTTGAAAGGCTTGGTCGTTTAAGCAGTCAACCTTGCCACTTGCTTTCTCTAGAGACTTTCGATCAAAATAAAGTCCATCTTGTCTGCCTTCTTCTTGTCCTTCTTATGTCTGCTCTCTTTTTTCCTTGTTCTTTTCTCCAACCTTTTCTGTTGTTTTTCCCCCAGTTGCCCTATGTCATTTTCCAGCTCTCTTCTCACGTTTTCCATCTCCTTTCTGTCATGGTCCATCTCCCCGAAGTTTCTATCTCTCTTCCTCTCAACTTCCCTGGCCATCTCAGGATTAGCTTTCTCAAGCTTTTCCAAAGCCTTTCTTTCTTTCTTTGCCATCTTCCGGCTAGACTTGCTGCTTTCGGGGAGATTATCGTAACCAGTATGACTGGGTTCGTCGCGTAACCGTTCCAAGTTGCTTAGCTTGATCTCTTTCTTCTTCATCTTCCTTGCTTTTCTCTGCTTCTTTTTTTCTTTCCGCTTGACCTGCTTCTGGACCTGTTTTTCGGTCATTCTGTCAATTATGTTGCGTTCTTTGGTTGGTGGCGGCACATCGAATGTGAGGGGAGCAACGTGTTGCTCAATGGACCTCATGCGCCGGTCTTGCAGGCTCATCCCGCAAGTGGAGATATCCATCAGTCTATGTGAGGAAATTAGCATTATGGTATCAATGAATCCGAGAAATTTTACTCACGGCAACTCAGGAAGGGTTTCACCACAACCCAGTTTTGCAGCCAGGTCTCTGGACTTACAAACCGAGGCATTTAGACCCCTGGGCGCAAAGTAGTCGCGGTTTACATGCTCAAGGAACAATTTTGTCCTAAGGATACGCGTAGCTTCGGTACCGACCCCAGCAGTCAAATTCATTACACCTCCTGCTAGCTGCGCCCAGTGATTGGGACTGATGCTGTCAGTATCCGGGAACGGAAAACCATTGAGCGAAGTTGATAGTTGCTTACACAAAGCCTACAATAGACCCAGCTGTGTTCAACATTGCAAATGGAGCTGGGGGACCTTGTGCCACTGCCAAATTGTCAAGAAAGCCAACAAAGTCTTGTTCGCTGATGCCATGTGCGCGTAGATCGGGGCTGTACGCCCTTATGAATGGGAGCGGGACTTTGAGCGGGCTTGCGAGATCGACCCGCGGGATGATAACAGGTTTCTTTCCCCAAAGCCAAGAATCAGCTGTTTTGATCAAGTGCCATGGGAGTACTCTGACGCTTACCGCAAGAGGAATTGTGAGACTTTCATTCTGAATCGAATGCGGCGGTATCCATCCCATTTTCGGCTCTAAGTCGATCTCCCGTTCCAAATCCACTGATTCAAAGGACACTGAATCCAAGGAATCATAGCTTTCAGAGAGCGAATCCAAGCATATGTTCTCAATTTCATCAAGGTTCGCATCGGGATAGGGCGGAGACGTGAAAGACCCGACAGCATTCTGAGGGGCAGAGGTTTGAGGTTCGGACTGTAGTTCGGCCATAATTGAGAAATGAATAGTATGAGACTTTTCGTTGTTTATTCTCCATGTGAGCTGTTGCATCGAGTCGGAGACGCCCATGCCGGGGGTTTTTAAATGCAACAGCATTAGTACCTCATGTGCATACAGGCTACCTAGTGGCGATGGTGCGGTTTCTTGCCACCGTTCTCCTTGTTTGGTTTAATTCTCGATAGAAGAGAAACTGTAGTATGAAAACTTGCATTCTGCGCCCGCTGTGTTGGAATAAAATTGTGACCAATGCAGCGGTGGGATGCGCTGCTTATCAAATGGCGGCAAACCAAACAGTCGAGGGATAAACCGGAGCGGCGTCGCGCCATGCAAATCAGTTGCCGTCTTCAGTCCATTTCCCGAAGGCGAAATGGTCCAAACCCTTTACTTGTTTCCGTTTTGCTTACACACCTAATCTAGCCTTACTAGAATAGGTTCATTCCTCGAGCTAGACTCTCGCCTGACCTAATTCACAGTATGTGCCCATTAGTTCAAAGACTATGATGTTTTCAGTCTCGATCTACGATATGTAACGAGAAAGTCTGAAGTACACGTGAATCCAGAGTGCTGCCAACTCAACAAGTACACATGTCTGATACAGTAATAGCAGGAATAGTGTGAGGTCTGTCAGCAGCCTGTAATTCCTGTGTCAGTCCAACTTCATCTGGCGCGTTTGTCAATGGAATTCCACGGCAGATACGTTGCAAGAGAAGAGTACGTTCGCACCCGGGTTGTTGAAGCACTAAAACTGGCGGTCAAACGAGCGCGTTCCGCACGAACAATGACAGCTATTGAGATTTTTTTGATGCATATACATCGTGATTTCACCATAAGAAGGTGACCTTCGACGGATGCTATCCCATCGATGCCCCTACCTAAGTACTTACCTAAGTGTGCGTCAAACCCGTTCAGAATTTATGAATATTAAAATTGACTTTGCGGATCAAAACACTGACACGATAATTCAGTTCATAGGCGGGAAAAGACTTCATTCGGATCTTTTCTACGGGATAGGATTTGGGAGAGAGGATGGGGCTTGCGTTGAACGCAGAACAACCCGTGCAGAGGACAGAGCGTATTCCCTTCTAGGGATTTTCAACGTCAATATGCCGATGCTGTACGGAGAAGGCGATAGAGCCTTTACGAGGCTCAAGAGGAAATACTGAAGAATACGGATGACCAGACCATCTTCGCTTGGGGTTACCAGATGCCAACAAATTCTTTCGGAGGTCTCTTTGCAAAATTCCCTCTGCAGTTTGCAACCTGCCAGAAAGTTCGCAGAGTGACGCTTGGGAAAGCCCTCACTACTTCCTCACTAATAAGGGTCTCCGTATTGAAACTCGCCTTACACCGTTCCTCGACCCGCTCAACCCGGTATGCTACGCACTGCTCAATTGTCCCGATGGTCTCGATGGTCTCACAAAGGACGAGGAAGACCCTCTCACTCTTGGCCTACCACTATACTGCTCGATTAATTGCATCTTTCGGCCAGAGGGTGCAAGACCTGCGTTACTTTGTCTATTCAGCTTCCAAGAAGAGCCAAGAGAGCTCTACATTCGCACGCTTGGAAACCTATCAGACCTTGTTCTTGAATCACTGAAAAGGGTGAATGATAGGGATGTTTATGTGCCAGCAATATCTGTGGATGCTCAGCACCCAGGGATTGAGTTTGTCGTCACTGACATCTTCCCTCCAAATTGGTACCTGATTGTGGACGGTTCTACAGAGATTAGCCTGCCGCACGAACTCCCAACAGACACAATTGTTCTGAATCGCATCAAAAACCTAAAAACTTGGTTTATATGGTTGCGGTTCAGTAATAACAAAGGCCTTTCACATTTTGGTTTGAAGTTGCGACTTAAGTCTTACGAAACGGGTGACAGCGATGAATATCACCCCTTCATCACGATGCTCAAGGCCTCTCAGATATTAGTGAAGATCATATCGGAAGGGGGTTCTCTTGCAGATTAGGCAATTGCTGCTAAACCAGATGGATGGGCCGACGAGATCGTTTGGAATGGGGGAAAGATTGTAACATTGAGCATCGAGCTACACTGATAGGGGACTTGAAGACCAGGGAGAGAAGCTTGCGTTCGGTCGGAAGTGCTTCTCATTAGCAACAGAAACCATGCAGCACTAAATTATCTCTTGATTCCTGCATTACATATGAAACTCAGCCTCGGCATATTGAAAATTCGAGAATCAGGGTGATAACTGGGCTCCACCCAGCTCCATCGGTTTCCCTAGCGCTTCCTTACCTAGGTAGTGAGGCGTGAGATGTACTAACTGTTGTAGTCTTAGACTGCTGGCTTTCATTGCTGTCAAAGAGCAGTCCAATGATGCCTCAACCGCACCAGCCACTTTCGTCATATTCTCTAGCTTCATGTTTATCAGGGCGATGACGCCTCGATGCCGCTTTTCCCGCTGAGTTAACGAGAAACACGCCAGCCTCTGCTTTGATCCTCGAAAGCCTCTCAAGATCATAACCGCACCATAGTTATCCGTCAGAGTTGATCCGACTCAAAAGATGGTCGGAATCGGAGGCCGGTCCAAGGCTTGCGATAACTGTCGCCGCCGGCGCATCAAGTGCGGTAAGTCAAATACCCTCCTTGAATCACGCTGAACCCACTTGCTGATAGAAGGGAGAGACCTTGCAACACCCGAGTGTGGGAGATGTCTGAAAGCGCAACTGGACTGTGGAGGCTGCCGTGGCTTTAGCTTCATCCAGTACAAGGGTCGCGGCGTAGAAGATACAGGGGCTGCGAAGACCCTGTCCCAAAGATCGCCTGCCCAGCACCCAGCTTCCTTAGGCTCATCCGCAACGACGAGTGCCTTTGTTATACCGGCTCAGTTCTTGGGACCTCTCATGATCCCGGGGTCTGTGGACGACATGTTCATTTCACACACGCATACACATTTGCTCCGTGAGACCGAAGAGATTGTGCTTAAACCAGGCACCGACCGAACGCTTACCGGCAAATGTTTCGTGGCGCTATCTACAACACTTTTCGGAATTGACAACAAGCAGATGAATATCGTCCGACGCGGGCTCCTCAAGTATGGGGTTGCACTGAAAGCTCTCAATCGTGCGTTGAGCGACTCAAAAGACTTCCGTTCCTTTGATGTTTTGGAGGCTGTCATTATCCTGGCGCTATTTGAGGTAATGCGGTTATTCCCTGAGGAGGGAAGACAAATGATCGTGATACGGGGGCTGACAGAAATTAACGAAGTTGCTTATTGGCGATCGCGAACATGGCTGGATTGGCCATGCTCGCGGCTTCGAAAGACTTATTGAGCTTCGAGGACCAGAGTCTATGCAAGCCTTGCCTTGCTTGATAATACTTGAAAGGGCCCGTCCATCTATGATATTCGCTGCTCTTGCGACTCACGATAGCACCGTTCTGTCTCGCCCTGAATGGAAGGGGATCCCGTGGCTGCAACATCCAGAACGCAAGGATCCGCTGCAACTCCTTCTTGACATCGCCGCCGATTGCCCAGAACTATTCGTTCTAAGGGAACGACTGCTTTCAGACGACAAAACGGGTCCTGATCCCAAGTTGCAGCGATAACTGATCTACGGGACAAGGCTCGAGCGGTCCTTCGGGGTCTGGAAGATTGGGAACAGGGCTGGGAATCCACGGCACTGAATCAGTCTATGGAATTACCCAGCCCCGAAAATACACCGGCGCACATGAGCTCCGACGGAATACGGGAGCCAGCGTGGAAGACCATTCTGCGTTACCATTCGCTTTATGATGCCAGCGTCTCCACACTCTTCCACGGAACGCTGATTCTTGTTGCATTGGTTCTTCAAGGTCTGAATCAAATATTGCAATGTGGAGAACATTCTGTCATACGGCTGCGGGAAAGAGCACACACCTCAGGCATTTTGATATGTCGTAGCGTGGACTACTACCTTGACAAGCTACGGGATGTCGCCAGCTCATCTATTTTGTTCCCTATGAGAATGGCATATGAAGCTGTTGGCAAAGTCGACGAGCCCGTTGGTATTTGGCTCGCGTTTCAACTGAAGAGAATCTCATCGGGCTCCTCTGGAAGATGGGCCATGGCACAGCATGTCCTCGATATGAACCCAGCGTCACGATTGAGTACCGGGAAGATGGCCGAGAAAGTTTAATTATTACAACTCTTTTTTAATCGCGACAGAAGACACTCGGAGAGTGCAACTTTCAAACTTACGAATGCTTAGTGGCATTATTCGTGACGATTCATGGTGCGCGGTTCCATGGACTCAATGTAGTGAAGAGCCTGCAATGAAAGCACACTGAACAATCTCATGTTCGTTATAGTTAGGCATCTGACATACTTCGACTATTTGCAGTCAAGACAGCGAAATGGCCGTGATCTGCCAGGTTGAAGTATAGGTAGAGATAGACAATAAACGGCTCACATGATAATAAGTAAAATACACCATGGACGGATGAGATTGTTTCATCGTGTCCGTGACATGTATATCTGTGCATAAAGACATGCGAGAAAGTTCTTGTGATGGTCATAAGGTAAGGTACCTGAGGTACTTTACCTTGTATCAGTACACCATCACCTTCGCAGAGGCAGAAACTAGTCACCTGTTAGGCAGTTTAAACTCTTAATCTGCTGCTCAAGCACATTGGTAATAGTAGGGCGCAGAAACCGCCTGGCAAGTTGAACCTGACTAAAAGGTTGTTAGTACAGTGAGCCAAACAGTTCCGTATGGAAGCACTCACAACACAGGTAGTGCAGCCAGTGTAGTCCTGACCACCACACTGTCCGAATTTGGCAACAGTACAACCAGGGAGGCCACCACCACTACCACCAGTAGTGCTGGGCTGAGGCACGCTTGATGCGGTACCGGTAGGTCCAGACCCAGCGGTGCAAGTCTGCTCGCACCCAACGCATCCAGAACCCGCACTTTTGGTTGACCCACCGGCATAAACAGTCGGGCCTGGCACCACATAAGTAGCAAGAGCTCTGTGGATGTCGACAAGTAGCCCAGGGTCAGAAGCCTTGTATGCTCCTGGGAACGAGACTGTGCCAGGGGAAGCACTCCCTCCACCGGTGACCGTGAGCTGGAAGCAGGTCATGTACAACTGAGCGCCGCTGCTGGAGCCGGCCGCGTGCAGAGCAATGGACTCAGCACGAAGGAGGTAGTCCCCAGCAGGAATGTCGGAGGGGATCTTGACCTGGACCTTGCCACAGCAGGTGTTCATGTCCTTGGAACCCCAATTGTCACCATCGCCGTTGACACTTCCGGCCTTGGCGGACCATCCGTCTTGGTAGATCTTGAACCAACCAGTGGATCCGTCAGCTGAGGAAGAGTCGGACACCTTGGTTAGATAGGCGAGAACGGGGCCGTAGTGAGCGCCACCAATGGCTTCTTGTGCGCAGGATCGGTCATTCGGTTGCTGCAAATCAGAAGTTAGAATGCAAATATTAAGCAAGCGAGACTGATTTCATGAGTCAATAGCCCAACGTACCTGATGCATCTCCACAACGACGGAAGACCCGGCCTTCACAACACACTTGCGAGCAACTGGTCCGCTGTTTGCATTACAGCGAACGTCATTGGAAGCGACATTTGTGACGGGAGAGTTTGAAAGCGGCAGTCGCGCGCATTGCGCACCATACTGAAAGAAGTCAGTGTTTGTACTGTGCATAGGGGCTACATTGGGAGATGTTACATCAACTCCATCAATCCAAAGGGCCTGAAAGGTTGCATGAGCAGCAACCTCTTGGACAGCTACCGCCAACAGAGATATAATAGCGGCTCTCATGGTGATCAAAGCTTGGTTCGGGGAGACAGATTGCGCACAGGGAACAGCAACTGAACGAGGTGACGATCAGTCTTGATTGTCTAATTTATACCTCTGGCCTAACCTGGGCTCTGGGATACTGATCCTGATTTGATCAAATGACTACAGTGCACCTAAATGAAGTCACATTGGTCTGGCTCCTTGGCATGGAATCTGCGCCGCCTTGAGCATTCAATGTTGGCGAGTGAGCTGTCTCCCTCTATATGAAGCCCATGGCCTCGTGGACACGGACGACACCCATCACGAACCAACCCATGGCAAGTGTAACGTACCACCCCCAGGATTTCCCCGGGTTTTATGACTTGGTGGTAAGCGGCAGTGTGCTAGTTTCGGTAATTGGTGGATTTCGGCAGTGAGCCAGGATCGCGGAGGACGATGCCCGCTGGTGTTACTCCGAATGCGGGAATCTAGGCTTTGGTTCCGTTTCGACTAAATGGACGAGAATTCTACAGAAGAAAGAAACGAAATCTGCTATGATATGCTATCTCGACATTCCGCCGAGCAACATGGTTCCTTGACGTCGCTACGTGTGAACTGGTCGGGTTTTTGAAATTAGATAGACCATCTCCTGGCCGCAGCGCGAAGAGGTTCGCATGGGTACATAACATGCCACACAGATTGAAACCCCTTATGTGAAAGGGCGTGGGCTGTACTTTGGTACTTCTTATTCGGATGTGCACGTATGGGACGTGGTATTTTATTACGTCTGACGGGAAGGCAGTGCAATTGCAGGCCATTACATCACGCCACGGAGAATCTGTGCCCTGACTTAGATCATTTGGACCGAAATCTCCATCGCCCGATGTTTTTGAGAACTCTACGAGTCATCAAGCCTTCATTGGCTGGCAGTAATGCATCTATCAGAGCCATGTTACCCCCTGACTTCAATTTGTAAGTAGTCTCGTCTGAGGGCTTGCCAATGCGGCATGCCTAGTAGACTGCCTGTCAAATTTGCCACATTCCCCATTTTCGGTGTTGTACAAAGACAGGGAAACCACACGTACCTGTTGAAGTTCTCTGCTACAGTTGTGCCGAGCCTTAGCTTTCCTGAACGCGGCAATACCTTGACTCGGGCGAATGTGTCACCAATCGACCAGAAAGTGCGTGGTATGTAGCCATGCATTGAATGTTCCCGAGTTTGTTGTTACATTTCTCAACGGATCTCATTCCGGGAAACGTCCCAGCAGTCATACACATACAGAGTCAATTGGTGAAGTTACAGAAAAGCAAAGGTGCAAGTCGAAGCTGCTGGGACAGGTATCCATACCTAGTAGTCATCACTCAGAATGCTGCCCACAACAAAATAGTCCTACATTCTTCTACCTGGCTGGAAGTTTACACAGGTGGTAAACTTTTGCGACAGGAATGGCACATGGTTAAAGTGCAACGCAGAATTTTTAGCAATCTTTCTTGGTCTTCCATGATGTAAGAAGCTTTTACCAGACGTCGGCTTGTACTCGCGATGTTAACTTAGGTGAGTGATAATACTATGTACTATGTACAGTGTATGTGAAGAGTAGATGAGCGGCCGGCTTCTGAGGAATCCAAACGCAAGTCTTTCCAGCCTGCGTATAATTTGTTTTCCTGCGTCGCTCCTCCCCGTAAGGATTTACCGCAATCCTCATGCCGTCTCTCTTGGATGCATCATGCTTGTTCAACAGCCCCACGAAGGGCCCACGACGTGTCCCCGCCAGAGGCTCCCCGTCGAGGTCCGCTGGCCCCATCCATAATGTCGCTTGCACATGGGGTCAACAAGTCGCCTTGATGGCTCAGTGGTAAAGCGCCTCACTAGTAATGAGGAGATCGAGAGTTCGATTCTCTCTCGAGGCAACAAATGAACATCCTGGTTCCAATCCCCTTTTGACTGCGGAAGTGACATGACAAAGCAGATGACCGCATGTTCCCTTTTTGTCAACGCCTGTGCGGGGTGACAGAGCCAGATTCTGAGTCCTGGGCCCGCAGGTACTCTTGTCATACAGAGGTGTTTTCCGATAGTATGAGAGTGAAGCTGCGGTAAGTGTCCGGCGCCTTCACCGAACAGCCGAGAACCTTGGATCTTCATCACCGCCAAGAGGCGTCAAACAAAGCTCTGGAGCTACCCCGCAGTCAGTGAAGACTCATTTACCCCGCACAGACAGTGTCTGCAGGCTCATCGGCAACTCATCCGGGCTTGAACATCCTACGAGTATTGTAAACAGAGCACCCATCCCCCTCGAGTCTGTTAACTTGACCATTGGCGTGGATGGCAAAGTGGACGGCATGCTCGACTCAAAGAACCAAATCCATGGTGATTGTAGACAGCTGCTCAGATTTTTGCGACTGTAACAAAACTGCTTGCTGTCTGTAGATCCACCATTGACCTCGGCTGTCGCCGGCCGCGTTTCCCCATGAAATGTAGTCTGACATGACGTGATACTGCATTCAGGATATTCAAAAGAAAAAGCCTTTGCGTCGCGAGGGCTTCGTACTGTCGGAACTATCATGTGGTGGTCCGACGGACAGGGCTACCCCGCGGAGGCCCATGCCTGTGGAGCCCAACGGCCTGTATCTTTGTCCAGGGTCTGGAGAAGGCCGTTGGAACGCGTATCGACCCGTTGAAAAACGACGACTTCTGAGTGGCCAACGAATATTCCGCAGAGATATGGAGGTGTTCAGAGGCCTAAGCCGCCGGTGCGGAGGTCATACACTTGCGTTGAGCAGCAGCGCAGCTGGATCGGATTGACGAATGGCCATGCTTGGCTACCGGATGAACAGGAAGTTCATCCCGTCGGCTAGATCACCCCTGACAGCTGACAGGGTATGGCCTACTCTTGTGTTGATCAGCGAGGACACTGTGAGCATGTGTCTAATTAGCTCTTAGAGCACACTTGGGAGAAAAGGTGAGGCATGAAGTATGCCATGCTATCCTTTCAACCCTCTCAACCCAAATGAAGATGTTTAACCAGCGGATAGCGGTCGATAAAACGAAATACCCCTGAAATGAGACGACGGATTGAATTCTTGAGGATTTAGGGTTGCAATTACAGCAGGTACGATCGACCCCAAAGAAAGTCTGTCGATGTTCCCAATTCGGCAACGACTCTTCTCATTGGCCCAACCCCAACTTTCGGACGACTTCCCTCCGGATTCAAAGGGGAAAGGCGTCGTGGCCACCCTCTTGGCAACTCCAACTTCGTTGGAGACGCACTCATGGCACGCGGTCCAACGGTCTCCGTGATCAATGCGGATAAGTGTCGGCCCAAAAGTCCGGGGTCCGGGGACTTTGGAGAGTTACAATAAATATGGCGGCTCACCGCGGCCATTCGCGGCGGGGAGGGTTGTCGAGGTCCGCGTTGGATTGGAATAAGCCAGGCTAAAAGTTGAACCATCTCGTCAATCGTCCACAATGCTACCCAATCTCTCCGGTCTGCTTTCAATTGGCCTCCTGGCCAGCGGGATCGCTGCCGTTCCCTGCGTCAGGAAGGGCTACGTGACGGTCAAGGGCACCAAGTTCCAGCTCGACGGCGAGGACTTCAACTTTGCGGGAAGCAATGCCTATTACTTCCCCTTCGACAACGTATGACAGCCAATTGGCACTGGAAGAAGAAGATTGAAGCTGACAAGACGTTTCAGAACCAAGCCGATGTCGAAGCTGGCCTCACTGCCGCCAAGGAGGCTGGCCTGAAGGTGTTCCGGACATGGGGCTTCAACGACAAGAACGTCACCTACAACCCCGACGGCCTCCCCAAGTACGGTGGCGAAGGCGCGGGTGACACCGATATTGTCTTCCAAAGATGGTATGACAACGGCACCTCCGTCATCAACATTGAGGCATTCGACAAAGTCGTCAACGCCGCGACGAAGGTCGGCATCAAGTTGATCGTCGCTCTGACGAACAACTGGGCTGATTACGGTGGAATGGACGTGTACACCGTCAACCTGGGCGGGAAGTACCACGACGATGTAAGTGTCACAAATACCGCTGACAAGTGAGGAAGATGGCTTACCTGAATTTTCTTCCAGTTCTACCACGTCCCCAAGATCAAGGACGCCTTCAAGCGCTACGTCAAGGAAATGGTCACTCGCTACAAGAACTCTCCCGCCATCATGGCCTGGGAGCTCGGCAACGAGCCGCGCTGCGGCGCCGACGGCGTCCGCAACTTGCCCCGAAGCGACGACTGCACGCCCGAGCGCCTCGGCGCCTGGATCGAGGAGATGAGCGCCTACGTCAAGAGCCTCGACAAGCACCACCTCGTGACCTGGGGCGGCGAGGGCGGCTTCAACATCGAGTCCGACGACTGGGCCTACAACGGCGCCGACGGCAGCGACTTCGACCACGAGCTGGCCCTGCCCAACATTGACTTCGGAACCTTCCACTCCTACCCCGACTGGTGGAGCAAGACGGTCGAGTGGACGGAGCAGTGGATCCATGATCACGCCGCCTCCGGTCGCAAGGTCGGCAAGCCGGTCGTGCACGAGGAGTACGGCTGGCTCACCCCCGACAAGCGCCTCGAGTATCTCGGCATCGTTGACAACACGCCCCGGACGGAGGTGCTCGGCAAGTGGCAGGCCATCTCGCTAGAGGAGGAGATGCCGGACATGTACTGGCAGTTCGGATATTCCGGCTACTCGTACGGCCGGAACCACAACGACGGCTTCACGATTTACCTGGACGATGCTGAGGCCCAGCCGCTTGTCTATGAACATGCTGCCAAGGTCAACGCACTCTAGCAAACACGTCTGGTTCCTGAAAAGACCCGATTGCGTGTAATGGTGAATAATAAGCTACAAAGCTACACAATATTCCGCTACTGAAGCAATTCATTTGTCCTCAAACGATCTGCTCATCAAACTAGTACCTCATTTCCTGCTCGATGTTCACCTGTTGATATCCAGTAGAGAGGAAACCCTTCTGTGCATTCCTCTGCCTTCGCTGTTCGGCCTTCATGTGCAGACCAAACCTGATAGCCTCCACGATCTCCATCGGATTCCACATCTCGAGCAACGCCCATATACCTGCCGGACCGCCGGAGTACGTTTGGGGCTCGTATGTCTCGAGGTCACCGGCGAGCGGGCGACGGGCGTGGCCACCCCCGATGACATAAGGGCGGTAGGAGTATGCATAGTGGAAGAAGATGGCGAGCGGGAACATCTCAATGCAAATAAGCATGGACGGGATGCCGATGTTGAGATCCGCCCATGTCATCGTCGCCGTCGGGTTCAAGGCTCCGACGTCGCGAAGAATCCAGAAAATGATCTGCATAGATAATGTCAGGATACATTCAGACTTGTTTGGCTGGACGGTGCAACTCACGTTTTCGAGGAAGGTCAAGGATACGACCAACTTGAAGGCCAGGAACTTGGCAAGCGGCTTGTGGTGGGCGAGCTCGGACTTGAGCCGCATGAAGAAGCGGATCACCGTCATAATGGCGACTGTGAGAGAGACACTGCTAATGATGGACAGCTGAAACATCAATGTTAGTCTCCCTTATCCTCTGACACCAACAGCAGTCGGCATTGCTGGCAAAAAGACGTACCCAAAGCTTTGCGAAGTGAGCCTTGCTTGCAAACTGGCAATAGACTCCAGCAGCTTGTGTAATAGCCGTGAGGATGGCCACCAGAAGAGTGACGACCGGGTACTGGAAAATCGAAAACCACATTCTCTAGAAGGGGGTTAGCATCAAGCATGAGAAAAGTCTGACATGGAGGCAGTCCACTCACCTGGAACCATTGCAGGCCATCTTGCGTCCCCGTCGCCGACTTCTTGTCTTTCACCGTAAGGGCGGCAAAGAAGACATCCCTGTGCTGCGCACTCGGCGAGACGAACTCGGACAGCAAAAGGAAGAAAGTGCCCAAGCAGATGGACTGCACGAATTCAAGCCAGGGCTGCAGGTACACCTGAGCGGCCGGGAAGCAGATCGACAGGAACGAAATGATTGACCAAAAGGGGATGATGAGCGAGATACGCAGAATTCTGCTGCTGTTAGAATCTTCTCATTGCGCGGTCAGAGTTCGAGCGCAGCTTACTTGATCTGCTCGTTACTCTTGCTCAGATGCGTAGCATGCAGAAACATGAGGACCAAGATGATGAGGCATGAAGCAGCGGCAAAGCTTCCGGAGAGGATCATGTTGAATTTGTAAAAGGACATAGTGCCGATGAATGGCTGCGATGCATCTTCGGGTGACGTCAGCAAGTAGTATCACAGTTTTACTTTTTTGTTTAACTTACTTTCGTCAAGAGATTGGACAGGACAGACATCTTTGTCCGAGCTGTCTCGGGCCTGAAGGAGAGACTCCATGGCAGTGGATTTGTCTTGCTTGATAGTTTGAGAGGATGAATTTGTGATGGGAATTTGGTTTGGGATGGATGCTGTTGTTCGACTATGACTCCAAAATCCGAGCATCCAGAGCCATGCCAAAATATTTATCTCCCATGAACCCCAGCCGGTGGAGTCCTCCCGCCCGCAATCAGATTAAACCAATTCGCATTCGCACCACTAAGCACCGCCTCTGCATGCCACCTGAGATGGTCAAAGACAGTCGCCAGCAGCAGAAGCCCTCAAAGGGTTTGCGTCGAGTCCGGGGCTCAGCTGCCGTCATACGGAACTCGGCTCATAGGGTGTGAATGGGGTCGAAAGGCCTCCCCAAAAGGGTAAAGCATGGCTGACTCGGGTCAGCAATGCCGTGTTGATAAGACACGCCCCATCGCGCTAATGTCGAAACAAGCTTCGCTGCCCCCGACGGCGGGCGGTCCGCGGCTGCCTAGCTGGACCCCTTGTTGATCTTTCGTCTCTTTCGATGCGGGCAATGCTTGTTTTCGAAGTGCGAAGGATTCTCGTGGTAAGCCCAGCCGCTGAGGTGCTGGGCTTGAGCCAATGTCGACCGCAGGATGGCCACCCTGGCTGTGGCTCGTCGTCAAGCCATTCGCATTCGCATTTCAAACGTGTGCCCCAACCTCGGTCACAATGTTGGGCAGATGCCCCTCTCGATCCCCCAGATCGTCGACTGGCAGCCCAGCTAAGGCCTCGGGCGGGAAGTCCGCGCCACCGGGGCGAGGCTTAAGGGCCGTTAGAATACCCTTCTCCCTCCCTGTGCGAAGCAGCGCCTCTCTCGCAATGATTCTGAGGCGTCTGGGGGCTGTCGGGATGATGTAAAGGTGGCTCAACGGCCAGACCAGACGGATGGCTTCAAAGTAGGCCGCCGGCGAGTTCGGGTCAAGGTCGGGCATGCTCCCGCCGAGGGCCTTTGGCATGCCGTAGACAACGTCCTGGGCTGTGTCCGCAATGATCTCGAGGCAGAGATGTCGACGAGCCTGCAATGCCTCGCGCTGGAACGGGCAGTCGGGCGCATGCTCGACTAGGTTTGTGACGAGAATTATCATGTGATGGAGCTTGATGCGGGCGCTTCTCCAGGAGTTCCAGAAATACTTGAACACCGGCCCGGCCCCGACCTGATACTCCGGTGCCGACTGCATCCATTCCAGCATGTCCAGTTCAGCCTGGTCGCATTCAGCCAAGATCTCACTGTATCGCGCACAAGCTTCTGGGATGTCGCCTCTTCGCGTGATGGGCATTAGTTTTGCCAACGGAGAGCACGCTGACGCAATAAAGCGGCCGGTCCTGAGAAGAAGTGCCTCGCCTGGTTGCAGGGTCCTTTCCACAATCGTCAGCCAGTGGCTGAAGTCTGAGGGGCAGTGAGAGTTTGTGATCGTGCATTGGATTTGCTGTGAAGTTAGCCTATTGAAGAGATGTTTTTAAGAAGGAAAAGTGAAGTCAAACGTACAATGATGTTGTGCATGACCCAGAATATTTGACGGCCAGACCGCGTGTACAGTTGACGGTCACCCCTGGCACGCAGAAGACTCAGAAGCCCGTTGGAGTGAACTTGCCAGTTGGGAGCTGAAGAAGGTGGTTTTTCTTGAGGGGAAATAAACGAGCGTCTTTCGAGCCCACCCATCAACAGCTTGCAAGAGTCTCAGTTGACAGAGGTCTAGAGCTGGTCGGATCACAAACTTACCTCATAGTTCCCTAGCAACCAGACTGCAACTATCGTGGCGTCCGAGGTATACGATTTTGGGTCCTTGATAGCGGTTGAGACGGAAGCCAGCGCCTTTCCAAGGTACGCCGACAGCTCTCGATAATCCGTCTCCGGCCGGAAGCGATTGATGACATAGGCTCTGGCGAATACCTGTCCGGCGCGAACCAGACAGTGGTCCTCATGAACGCCTTTGAACAGTGCGGGAAGAAAATCGATGCTAGAGTAGCAACCCAAGACAAGAGGAATACATTCAGCACTCCAGTGTTGGCGAATTGACTTCCACAACGGCGGCGAGGGCGTGCGACTAGACGTTAGTGACGCCGGCGAGGCCGTTGACTCTGGGGTAAATGTGATAAATTGGACTGTGGCCAAGGTTTCTTCGGCATCCGTACGATTCTGCTTCTTAAGTTTACGTCGTTCAAACGTCACAGCATCGGTATGTTGGAAGCGAAGTTCTTGGTCATCCCGGTACCCCGGACACCGAACCCCGTACTTGACGCATCTTTGGCACTGAGGTCGGCCCAGATCGCACTTGTGATCGAATGTTAGCTGCATGAAAATCGGAGCATTTGTTGCCCAGGGGACCTATGACACACCTTGACTCTTCGCCGCCGACAGAGGTGGCAATTGGGACTCGGTTTACCGGTATTCGGCATGGCGCAGATTTGGTGTATGGGCTGTCGACATGCAGAAACCCTCTGTGGTGAGGCGGATGTTGTTTGCAAGCAGCAGAGCAGGCTGGCACAGTCCGAAGGGGATCGTGTCCGAGCTTGGCGAGCTGTGCCGCGATCCCGCGAAGGCCGCTCGGGGTGAGGGGGCGGAGGAAGAGTTGTGTATCTCGAATGGGCTTCTAAACGTGGTAAGGACCATTGTAAATGACCAGGGGTTGTTGATAACTCCCCGCTCCCTACCGAACCAGGGAGGTCCATAAGCCAGACCCTGGTTAATATCGTGGATAGGGAACAGACCAGGGATTTGTGCAAAGTCAGTTAGCTTGGTCTTGAAATTCAATAGAAACCGTTTCTTATTCAAAGAGAGCATCTGTTCGTCCGGAGTCACCACTGGACGGGTACATGCGAGTTACCTGGCCGGGGTTGTTTTGTTCTGAGGGAGACACAACATGCACCAACACTCATCGGGACGCATCTCTCTCAGTTCCGGTCCAATTCTAAATTGCCAGTGACACGTCAACTCCGCCCTCGTCTCCACCGGGACCAATCCGCGTCGTCGGAAGCCCTCCCGCCGTCAGCGTCAAAACCGCGTCATCTGCATCCAGCCGCCCGTCGCCCTCGACGTCGAGATGCTCGAACTTGTTCAGCAGACGGTGCAGCTTGGCCTCGCTGTGGTCGCCGTTCGTCTCGATGGCTGGCAGCGACCAGTCTGACAGCACCTTCTGCCTCATGAGGATCTTGTCCTGGGCGTCCAGTTCTCTCAGGTTGGCATGGGTGCTCAGGAGATCGATGTCGGCTTTGCGCATACGCCCTCGGAGGACGCGACACACGACTGCAGCCATGTGGATGCTGCGGCCGAGGTCGTAGAGACCTTTGACACACAGAATTGGCGTCGAACGCAACGCGTTGAACGTTGCAACATCATCTTCTTCCATTCCGCTATCGCTCATGACCTTGTCGCAAGAGACGTTGCCGAGCAGAATGAGGAAGTAGATCATCCAAGTGTCCACTCCTTGAAAGCTGTGGCGCAGGTAGTAGAGCCGCAGCAGGGTCTCGTATCGCGCTTCGATATTACTGATTTCTTTCCCGATGGGGCCCCTAGCGTTGTGGGCGTCGTCATCGGCACGCTTCAGATTCTTCAAAAGCATAGTAGCGGTCGTGTAGTATTCCAGGCTGAGTCACGTCAGTGAATTTGCCTCCCGTTTTCACACTTTTGCGATGCATAGGGTTGCTCGTTGTGAATTGGCAGAGGATAGGGAGCAAGTACGTACTGCAATTTGATCTCATGAGGAAGCGCAATGTTGTCTGGCGAAAGACAGGTTGGTAGCGACCAAAACCACACGTCCAGTCTATGCTTAAATGATCGAGCTTGGCCGGGTGTCATGACATCCGCCGGATCTGGGTCTTCGAAAAGGCGCGGGCTGATTTCGTTGAGAATGGCGCGCAAGTCTACCAGCGATTTGTACCAAGGTCCGAACTGAATAGGCATCACGGCCGATGTTGCTGGGTACCTGATGTAAATCTCACCGTACCAAGTTGCATCACCGGCTGTGTCTGGCAAGGGTATCGTAGGAGGCTTTGAAATCAAGGGCCGTTGGAAAAAGTAAAAGGTCGTGTGCCTGATCACCGGTCAACAATGAACTAGATGGGGCCCATTACATACTACTCACGTTTGCCAATTGTAGAGACCCCAGGCTGTAAACACCCGGGCGTTCTGCATCCGTTGACTCATGGATTTGCTGGGAGGATCAAAGAGTTTCATGGCTTGGGCAACACGGATCGCTTGGGTCAAGTAAGAACGGCCAACCTTATCCAACCCGGTGGCGTTGTGCAGTTGATTCAGAAGCACTCCCGCTTGCACAGTCGTCAGCTTCAAGGTGCTGCTCTCGAGCTCCCAGAGACGCTTTGCTTCGGCCATGAAGCGGTACACTGGTGTTTCTGGCATCCAAAATTGGGCGCGGTCTTCGATTTCCAAGCAGGAACCCTGATTCAGATCTTAGTTAAGCCACCATGCTTATTTCTCATGAGACTTACTGCTCCAAGAGCGAGAACAGTGTCGACGAGCAGAGATGAGCACAATTCTTGCCGTCCTGTGGCCATGTCTTCCAAAAAATAGTCTTTTTGAAACGGCGCCACGTCAAGATAGCCGTGAAGAAAAAAAGAACTCAAGCACTTTCTCACGATGTGGTCTTCGACTGAGATGTTAGTCCAGTGGCTTGCTGTGATCTTAGATAAGCGCGGATCGACCATCTCGGCCGCGTAGAACGGTTTGAGGTAAATGCTTTGAAGACCCTCACTGCCCCGACTGCTCGTCGAAGTCGGTGATGTTGCCGAATTAGTAGGACTCAACGTTGCCCTGTACAATTTCGAGCGCAGCAAGGGGTTATCGGGGGATAGAAGAGAGGCCGGCATCGAAGAGATGAACGGAAAGTCGTAGCGCTGTAGCCGCTCTTCCGGTCTCAGCGCGAGCTGAAGAAGCAGATTGCCGTCGCGGATTTGGATCATCAGCTCCTCGGCGGATTTCCCGGCTCTGATCCTTTTCAAAATCGCCGTGGCCTCTGCCTCGGGCATGGACTGGAGGGCAGAGTAAAGCTCTTGATGAGCGTTGAGGCCTTGCTGTGCCACGGAGAACTTTCTCTTAAGCGCACTTGTGTGTGTCTCCTCTGGGTTGACTTCGTAAGTACACTCGAGGCCTTTGTCGACACACTGGAAACATTTGGGCCGCCCCGCATTGCACTAGAGGTCCTGTTATTTGCGTCCGTGATGAGGCTTTCTGAGGCCAGTGGCCTGGCCGACTGCTGCTTACCTTCTTCTTCCTCCTCCGGCATTCTCGACAAGCGGCCAAGACAGGGTGTCGACTGGGCGGGAGCTGTGTCTGAGAAGACGCCGAAAGTATACTCGGGACTGAGTTGTTGCCCGTTGCCGCAGGCCGGAGCTCATGGAAGTTTCGTCCCCGTTCCATACCGGCGGACGCTAATTAAAGAAACGAAATGGTGGTAAGAGCCGAGAAAGGGGAGGCAGACTGAGATGCGGTGACGGAATGTTCTTCCGGTCTGTGAGACATCCAATGAACAGCCCCGCTTAAAGTACGTACGATAATAAGTTGGTTGCAGCACGTCTGGTCCTTGTACTTTGTAAGTACTCAAGACATTCCATGCAGGCCAAGCGACCGGGATGGTAGTGTACTGGGGGTGAACCCGGCAGCTTCATCGATACTTTGCACCAGGCTGACGGTCAAGATATGCAAAAACAGCATTGTGATCCATCCAGCATCCAGCAACCGGGTGGCGTTTTCAAGCGGTGCCTTCTCATCCGCACGCAACTGTCTTTGTTTCTTTTTACAATCCATCCCGTCTCCCACGCTGTTGGCGCCAAGGCTCGAGTCTAGTGCGATCTCACCATTCTGGATCATCGAGCTGCAGGTCTAGATCCGATTTCCATGTGACTTTTTTGGCTGCGCCTCCAAACCAAGATCAACATAGTTAGCGGCAGATTCGTAGGGCTTTAACCATGTGTGGCTGAGCAACAATCTGCTTGGCTACTGCCTAACGAAGCTGACGGTTGAAAAGTAAGCGATGAAGATCACAATCACAACACTCCAATAATTCATCGTCTGCCGTCTGATTTTCCTCGCACTCAGTCTCGTTTCCAATTTAGTGCTTCGAATTATTCCATTGTGCCCCCAATGAATACCCTACAGCGAAAAACGGGGCAGTCCTTGGAAACCATCTTCCCGATTGCCAAACAGTGGTTGACAGAATGCACAGCACACCACTCGTCATGCGGGAAAAATGCCCGTCATAGCACCGTGTTTTGTACTGACAACGTGCTCTTGATCACCGACCTGGAAGGCGAGGGCCTCGTTGCGACGCGCCTTCTATCTTTCCCACTCGACCCCTCGACAGAAGAAGAGGACATTATCCGTCTGCAATTGTCAGAATCGCTGGACGTCAGCACGCAATATGTCGCTCTCAGCCACCGATGGGGTTCTCACGAAACATGCTGCGCCAAAAGAGACAATTTCATGGAGTTGGTTCAGACCGGTATCCCCACATCCAAGCTACCAGCCACCTTTCGAGACGCAGTTCATGTGGCGCGCGGATTGGGCTTCTCTCATGTATGGATCGACTCGCTTTGCATCATCCAGGACGACAAAGAGGACTGGAAAGCTGAGGCGCGACGTATGGCAATCATCTACGACAACGCGGTCTTCACCATTGCTGCTGCGGATGGGCTCGACAGCAATGCTGGTCTCATGGGTGGTGACCCCAAGCTCATGAGTGCTGGCGTCTTGGATTCGCGAGCGTGGGTTTGCCAGGAGCGCATGATCTCGCCGCGGTCTCTCATCTTTACCAAAGACTCTGTCGTTTGGGAGTGTCGCGAATGCGATGCGTCGATGGATAATCCGGAACTCAAGATCCGTCGGGTGAGAGACGCAGAAGAGACCCCAACGCACCCCAAGGATATTTTTGCCTTCTTTAGAGATTTTCGTCTGCCGCCCATTCAGCCCGAGTCGGAGAGTGATACAGACGGAGAAGGATACGAAGACAACACAGATGAAGAAGACGAAGAAGCTGATGGCGGAGATCATCGGGATGGCGAAGAGCGTGAGGATGACGAGGAAGACCAAAACGAAGACCGAGATGAAGACGAAGACGTAGGATCAGAATCCGAAAGGTCTCACTATAGTGAGGAAGGATTTCGGCTCGGAATGATAAAGGCGTCCGAGGAGGCCATTCGAAACAATCCAACATACGCAATGAAGTTCATCGACAACAGACGCATTCCAAACCCAGACGATACAAGCGGTGGCGACCTTTTTGATGCAGACCGAGAATATGACAGCGACGGATTCCCCGCATACTCGGGAGGTTTGCCGGGACACGCCGCGAATCTGTCGATCTTTCTTGAGGGTGGCACAGAATCCAAAATGTATAAGATCCATCCGGATGGGCCGAACCCGGACGGTTCTGATCCATTCGGCGATCTGGTGGTTGTGGTCACGGACTTGAATCGCCCCAAGGAAGTTTACACCCCCTTCATTAAGACCTGGTGGGAGTTACTGTCTATATACTCTCCCTTGTCTCTCACCTTCGGATCCGACAAGTTCCTGGCTATCAATGGTATCACCACCATCGCTCAGAGGTGGTCCCATCTACGATCATCCTTCGGTCTTTTCTACCACTTTATTGAATTCGAGCTGCTTTGGTATATTGATCCAAAGGGGCCGCGCGGCGCCCGGCAGGAAAGTTGGCTCGTTCCGACCTACTCATGGGCCTCGACTCGGAACGGGAGAGTTGTCAACGACATGTACCGACGACTGCCATTGAAGACTAGAATGATGGTCAAGCCTCATATCACCGTGGGCATGGGAACTGCATTCGATCAACCACTCCCATTTGGGGCGTGGTTGGCTCGGAGATACCACACAATTGAGATCAAGGGAGACTTGAGGAAAGGGGTGGTTACGGCTGTACGCGACGACAACGGACATATCAGGTACCCGATTGTATTGGAAAAGCTCAGCCGATTCTCAGATGAAGAGGTACACGACTTCCGACCTGACTGCGCCGAAGAGTTCCCCGTTGGGAAGCCAGTCAATGTGCTGTACATGGTCTGGTTTCACTACGTCGCAGACCAATCGAAACTGGAACATCACGTCAATGTTGGGTTGGTCTTCAAACAGATGAAGGGTGAAAGTGATATCACCGCGCATCTCGACGACGTCCTCGTAAGCTCGATAAGTGACGAACGGCTCCTCACTAGACTTGGATATCTGGAGACTACATACCCTGCTGCGAGTATCAGGACAGATGCGGAAATCTTTGAAGACATGACCTTGTATTACGCGCGGGTGGTCTGAACTTGAGTATATGGGAAACTTGGTACACGCTGCTAGGGGAGGAATGCTTAACGCTTTGTTGTCTCTATTTTATTTATTCCTCGACTTTCTATGACTCTTGTGACGCATAGAATGAGCGCACAGTAACACATGACAGAATGAATGGGCTGAAGCCCCGTTTAAGAGCAATGCTGCAGTGGATAAATGAACGACTCTATAAAAGCGAGAGAAATTGCTCAGTGCCAGACAAATATAGAGGTATCTATGCAAGATCAGGGCAGCGCCAAAACACAAACTTAAGCCTTGAAGTTCCTTCCGCCATACGCCAGCGCCGTCATGTTGGGGTTCCCAGGCTTGATGTACTCCTTCTCACGCGGCAAAGCATCGATAACGGCATCAGAAAGGTTCAAGGTATCCTTGACGACCTGCTTGGGCGTGAGCGCGAGCCACTGTGCGACGCTGATGTCGGTGAACCGGGGCGCCTGCAGGACCTCGAGGAAGATGACGTCCTCGGTGCCCGTGTTCTCGATGTAGTGGCTGTCGCCGACCTTGACGTACCCGACATCGCCGGCGGTGAAGTCGAAGGTGCGCGAGGCTTCGGGCGCCTGGAAGACGGTGATGCGACCGGAGCCCTGAAGGAAGTAGTTCCACTCGTCGCTTGTCGTGTGCCAGTGAATCTCACGCATTGCACCGGGCTGGACGACGACAAGCGCCGCGGAGAAGTTGCTCGCGATTGGAAACGTCAGAGAATCGAGGATCTTGACGGAGCCGCCGGGGACCTGGAAGGGCTGCTGCTGAGACCAGTGGTAGGTGTAGGACTCGGCGCCGGTGAGGGATCCGGCCGAGGAGGTCTGGTTTTGCTGTTGAATATCCTTAGGTGCGGGCGTGCCATTGAAGATCTGAGAAGAAGTCAGTCATGAATCAAATCAAGCAATGATTCTTGACTTACATAGAGCTGATCTTTGGGAAGATTGGCAAACTCCGAAACATCCGCCTTCAGGTTCTTCGACAAGACGGAGATTGGGTTTCTCAACATCAACTCGCTCGCGAGAAAAGTGTTCTCCTCGCTGAAATCACCTTGGTCAAAGACAAGCAGGAACTCAGTGCCCTGGTCGAATGCCTGAATACTATGAGGCACGCCTGCCGGGAAAAACCAGACATCACCTACCAAAGTAGTCAGAATCCAAGCACAACGGACGAACCAGCTTTTCAGGGGACATACCAGCGCAGATGTCGTCGACGATGCTCTTTCCATCTTCATTCATTGCAGCAATGCGGCAGCAACCCTTCAGCATGAGTGCCCACTCGGCTGACGTGTGCCAATGCAGCTCACGGTACGCGTTTGGCTGCAACTTCATGTCAACGCCCGCCATGGCAGTAGCAATAGGGAGCACGTCGGTATTCTGCTGGCGTGCCCAGCCCGCCCCCGCCTGGCTGCCGAGGCGGTTGTGCGAGAGTCCCAACGGCCACATGGCATTCTTGACATCGCCCTTGTCGGTGCCGGGCGGAGCGAAGATGTCGGGGTTAAGCTTTTCGTAAGCGTAAGTCCCTGTGCGAAGCATTTGTTAGCGGTGTGTGTAGTCCACGTCAGATCGCCGCGCACCCCGCCGGGGATGCTACGTACTCGGGCCGGGATCCGGGGAGCCAAGGTCACCGCGGATCGGCTGTGGAACGTCGACGCTGTCAAAGTTGAGATACAGGCCGAGTTTGCCGTCGGCTTGCTGTCCTGGGACGAGCTGGACGTCGTTGACGATGGCTGAATCGGATTGGTCAGGATCGGGGCGTGGCGCGTTACCTCCGAGCAGGCTCGAGTCCCCTCTCAAGTTTCCAGTGGGACTGGACACTGAGGGAATTGGCGGAGTGATGCCTCCAACTGGTCCGTTATTCTCTCCATAGTCACCCATTCTGGAGATATTAGATTTGTTTGTGACTTGGCAAGATTTATAAAACTCACTGAGGCATGGGAACAGCATATCCCCTAGGCAGAGCCCCAAGCAGACCGAGTAGGAAGGCAGCGTGGCCGATCATGGCGTACAAGTGGATGGGAGACTGGTACACTTCAAGTTTAAACACTTGATAAACGAGAGACTGTTGGTTAGGTATCTTGCTCCTGGGTGAGTTGGAACGTGATGAAGCATTGTTACATGTATCAACCAGCCGGAGACGAGGCCTTTTATACCTTTGAGGCCATTAGACGAACTGGCCTGTTGTCATGGAGGTCGCAAAGAAGCAGCCTTCGAGCCATCAATGCCGTACTCCGATTACCCTTCTTAGTTCCCCCTGCTAACCCATGTCATCATTTGGGTTGAGATCTAGCAAGGCGCGGATGAGGTGCCAGACTTGGCGTGACGGGGCCACCCAATATGAGTGTGACACGGGACTTCCGCGTGCCAGAAAAGCCAAAAGCAATAGATCAAGGCGAGAACAGAAGAAGCTCGGGTGTATGTGTGGTCTCTGCGATGACGCGTTTTCGCTCTTTGCGAACGTTGAGACGGTTAAGACGGGCACCCCGTACGGTTGTGTCGGCACTCGCGGTGTGTAGAGGATGGACGACAAAAGGACCTCGTCAACCAAACGGCCACATTGGATTACTCACGACCCTACGAACCCACCAAAATAGCGCAAGCAATTCGCGTCAATGTGGGCGCTTCTTCCCGTCTCGCGGAGCCTTCGGCACGACCCAGCGGTATCTTGCCCCCCTCCTATGTCGGCTTGTCCTTCGATCTCAGCTCTGCGCCGGGATGGGAGCTGGTAGGCAAAAGGTTAAAAATAAGGCCAAAGGGCGGCGGCCATCTGATGATGGGAATACCCCACGTTACACCAACCCCCTATTGCCGAACACGGCAGTTGGTGGGTGTGAAGTCACTAAGCTGTCCGTCCCCTTTCTCTGGTCTGGTGAAGAAGTGGTCCGTTCGCCGTTTGCTCGTCTGAACATTTGCCCTAATTTGCCTTGCTTTGCGATCCGATTATTCATGCAGAAACGCAAGCTCTCGAGCTGACACTGAAGGGTGTAATGAAATATGATTGATGAGCGCCGGGGTTTGCAGAAAGCTCGGGATTGCCCGCTTACGCCTCCTATCGCCTTAGCCTTTGGGTGCTCCCGCCTCGACGCATGGCTAGCGTCCTGCCACTGATTTCCAAACTCCGAGACACGGAGCTTAGAAGACACCAAGAAGCCGCCGTTGCGTAGAACTTGCCAGGAAATTGCCGCTAAGGTCTCGGAAGGATTGGCAATGTGAGCACTACTAAAGCCCGGTCTGCTCCCGAGGAGATCGTCTCGCACCCCTCCCGAACTCGCCGATTGGCCGAAGATTAGCTGCTAGGTAGACTAATAGATAAGAAAGCCGAAATAATAATTATTATATTATTCGCATACTCGGTAGCAATGGATTTGAGAAATTCCCTGCGTTGGAGGCTGTATGTGGCCTCTATCACCATAGATGGGATGATGTAACGTTGTCTTTTGTCGACAACGTTGTCGAGAACTTCTAAATAAAGGCCTGTCAACGAACGCAGAATAGAACCCCAAAGCTTAGTCCAGTCACCATAGGTGGTCATTACCTTGATATTGTCGGAAACTACTGTGGTTGGAGTGTTGTGATATTTAGGTTCTGTCCCTAGAGGGCGGCGCATAAGCGGGTGTGTCATCGTTCTCGCGTTGGGCGTGTGCGGCTTCAGTGCTACCTAAGTCCACATGCTTGATGTGATTTTCTGAATACTACCTAAGAGACATATGATATTTCAGGGACCTGAAGGGTCTGTCCTTGGACTGTGGAACCTCTGATGGTGCTTCATAACTGCCGAAGGGGGGAGGAGCGTTCTATCACCCTTATATCGAAAGTACTTGTTTGGCTAAGCACCATCATCGCCTGATATTGAACCATCAAGATGTCTTATGTAAACTGTTGTCTGCCTGCGCAGATTACTACGTTCATTCCGTGATGAAGTACGGTTAAATCGTATTGCTAGTAAACCAACCCATGAAGCCCTGCAGCTCGCTACCTTCATTTCACCATAAAGCCAACCCATGATGAAACTCATGCTTTTATTAAGCTTCGGGGTCTAAATATCTCTCCATGATATTATTCAACCTTTTAATGCTACGCTCGCAGCAGCCAGAACCCAGCGGGCTCTCCGGACCAATCTTGTAACCCGCTACGAC
Source organism: Colletotrichum tropicicola (assembly GCA_025962755.1). NCBI lineage: Eukaryota > Fungi > Ascomycota > Sordariomycetes > Glomerellales > Glomerellaceae > Colletotrichum > Colletotrichum tropicicola. The sequence continues at coordinate 63,351 of JAOWMA010000284.1, forward strand.
GCAGCTCCTGCTATTAAACAAGGCCACCAATTCGCTTAACACTTTGACATTATGGCGGACGCGGGGATCGAGGCACAGCCACGAGGCCAGTCCGAACGGGGCTGACACCTGCCACTGGTTGTCCCGTACAGCTGCGAGGTAAGACATTCTCCGTCTTTTGCCCCGGACTCCCTTGCTGTTCCCTGACAGATTGCTCGCGGAATCGCGCAAAGCCGAGCATGAATCTTGCCCTGGGTTACTTCTTCTTGTCACTTTTCGCGCCCAGTTGACATAGGTATTCATAGGAGTCAACATGGACTAGGGTTCCGGTTAGAGCCGGCTGTTGTTATACGCGGGCAGTGACAGATCCCCCGACTGGCTTGATAAGCTACCCTGGGAGCTCGGATTAGCTTTCTGCAGCCAAGACACTGGGAGAGCCGAAATATCCGAGATCAACCTTACCAAGTCTCGGCGGCTCTGCCCTTATTTTCCGAACCGAAACTAGGGAGTATCTGAACTCCACGAGTTTGCCCCTTGAGCTGAACGCCAAGTTACCAGGCACGACGTCTACCCCACCACATCGCCGTTCCATTGGTGGGACTGTCAAGACAAACCGAGAATCGGGAAATCTATCAAAAAGCTTGGTTGTCAACCATTGGTTCGGAGTGGATTTCTGCACCAGCGGTCGCAGTCTCCGGAGTCACATGGCTCAAAACAGTATCCATGAAACAATACCAAGATCCCTTTATAAACAACTCTATTTTCCACGACTAGGGAAGAGCCGCATTACTATGGTGATGATTTGCACCAATTGATATGTTGAACTAGTCTCTCGCCGAGTCCTTGGCCATCAGTGTCCCATGCGTGCCAACGAGAACTGCGCGCGCAATTGCATTCGATCATGTTTCCCATGTATTTTGCGGTTTCCGTCTTTTCTATAAACGTCTAGCTTTGTCCACTCGTAGATTGCCCTGCCATCTAAAGCTTTCTGCCTCCATTGTCCATCTCTTACAACAAACGATCACATCAGCCACAATGTTCGCCAAAACCGGAACTATCGCCGCTCTTCTCGCTGCCCTCCCCACGGCTCTTGCCTGCCTAGGGTACGAGGGCGGTCTTCCCAAGGCCACCTCCAACAGATCTCGGCTCCCATCTACGTCAAGGCCGGCCAGGTCTTTGACGGCGGCTGGGCCAAGTACGACAGAAACCCCACGTCATGCAGAGAGCAGCAGGAAGGAGGTAGGACTGGATACCTTTGCCGCCTCTCGGGAATGATGAATGCGAGGCTGACTAGCTTAACCAGGCGAGAAGGACACTGATTTCGTTCTCGAGAAGGGTGCCACCCTGCGAAACGTCATCATCGGCAAGACCGCCGGCGAGGGCGTGTACTGCCTTGGCGGAGGCTGCAACATCGAATTTGTCTGGTTCGAGGATGTCTGCGAGGATGCCATCTCCGTCGTAAGTGAGAATCTCAGAAGTATTTACAGCGCATGCTAAATATGTGGTTCAGAAAAATGACAAGGCCGGCGATGTGACCTGGATCGTCGGCGGAGGTGCCTACCACGCGTCCGACAAGATCATCCAGCACAACGGCTGTGGCAAGGTGAACGTAAGTATTCTCATCGTCGCAAGTCTTTGGGGTATCTGATTAACATGTATCACAGATCATCAACTTCTACGCTGAAGACTACGGAAAGGTTTACCGCTCTTGCGGAACTGTAAGTCCAAACCCCGAAGTCTCGCATGCGGTGTGCTAACCATGAACAGTGTGAGAAGTGCGCCCGCGAGGTCTACGTCGAGGGTGTCACCGCTCGCAAGGGAGGCGAGGTTGTTGGAATCACCAAGGCCAACGGCGACAAGGCCACGCTCGTCAACGTCTGCACCGACGCCAAGACTCCTTGCCAGAACTACAACGGTCCTGGCGTTAAGGACGGCGCTTGCTAAATGACGACAGGAAGATGGGAACTTTGAACAAGCAATATTGCGCGTTAGACTTTTGGTTTTGATAGGTTCAAGCACGCAACGCGCGTTACATTCTTATTTACAGGTTGTCGCATGTCCTTCTTTGACCATTTTGATGTGATATTCCTCAGATTGTGCTTCCACAAAGAGGCTATATACTATGAGTCCTTCCTATGATTTGGTTGTTTAATGGGTCAAACGATGATATTTCATGCTTTCTACTACCGCGATATGTGTGTCATGCTGGATCACAGGGGGTTTACCGGTTTGCCTGGTCGAGGTGCTTCGCGCACCTTCTGAGGCACATGACTCTTAGTAAAGTCGTGGAGCGATGACTGTATGTGTGTGTGTTTATGTCAGTCTCTCCGTCGGGATTGACGACCGTATTCGGTCGCGGTGAATATTTACCTACGTAATAGAACGAGGAACACTTGTACTTATCCGTTGTGCTAAAAGAAATTTCTCATGGACATGTACTTTCGGATCATGATACTGGATACTTGAACCCGGGATCATTCGTGTTTCAGGGCTGAATTCCGCCTTCACTACCTCATGTGAATAATTCGGAAAATTGGAAAGAGCACAATAATCTTAGCGGAAGAGATGATATCAACTATCTACTTTGATGTGTCATAGATTTGTACCCCTTTTCTTTCGACTAAACCATGTGTCTCTCCTGGGTAGGTGACCCAGAGCAAGCCAAGTGGCCAACTTCAGGTTCGTCTTGAAACAGTGTTGCTCGTTCAGCCGATGACTCTGCCGGTTTGGGGTCGAAAGTGAAACCCAGTATAGTACGACATGAGCTGGCGAGGTCGCTCTATAGTACATCCGGAGCCAGTCACGAACTGCCGAACTCCTCGGCATATCCCACAAACATATGAAGGAAGAAACAACCGAGTCAATCGGTTCAAAGGCCCGGGCACTGGTGGTAAATCCAATGATTCACGGGCGATGTGATAATCCCAGAGAGGTATCAGCAACTCGAGGCAAGAGGCAAGCCACCCCCTGATCCTGTCAAGGCATCGTGAAGGCGATGGCAAGTTGAGGTTTTGAATGTCGCCGAACACAATGAAGACGACGAAGGAGACTTCGAGGTAAGTCATAAGGCTAGTCCAGGCACCAGGAATGAAGCGAGACGAGAATGGAGCGTGTATGCTAGTATTGACGTCGCACCAGTGCACATTATTCACCGGACCTCGGCCACGAACGCAGCGTCGAGAAAGTCCCGACATCCCGGCCGGCGCCCACCCGCTCGTCCGGATACGGCATCAGACCACCGGCCGCCGGAAAGCCGAGGGACTCGGGTGTCAATCTGCCATCCCACGTTGTCGGCTTTGCCGCGCCGCAGGACCACATGCCGCACGGAAAGGGGGGATTTCTGCATCCTGCCTACGGAAGGGAAGGGAACCCCCCCTGGAGCCTGCGGATGCTACCTGCGGCACGCCTTGCATTCCTCCCGCGCAACAGGGACAGGGAGGGCACTTGCAGTCGTGTCGTGAATACCCGGGATTGAATCTCGACGACGGCCCCCAAGGGCATGGGTCAGCAGCAACATGGTGGCTGCGTAAGCACGGCCGACGTCTTGCGTGTGTTGTTGGCGGCGCGAAGCAAGAAGGATCTCATCAGGCGGCGTCAAGGTATTCTGGATATGGCTCTCAGTACGGGTAACTCGGGATGTGAGAAAGATGGGTAGTTGATCGCAGAGGGGTAAGTGATGCTATTATTTCTCTAATGAGGCTATTGACGTGGTACTCTTGGAAGAAAAGTGCTTTTGTTGTGTTAATCCCTGGCCATTGAAGCCGCTCGTTGAGGACAGCACCGGCCTTTGATTTCATCCGGCAACGTCCACAAATCTGTCGAGACCACGGCTGACAGTGACTCCAGCACAAGTGTCTTCACAACAGTGAAAAGTACTTCACCGGTATCCAGCATGCGGGCCGAGGGGCTGAGGCCTGTGGACGCATCTCATCCACGCCTCCTTGGCGCATCCCCCAAACGCGGCTAACAAATTTGCATCGTGAACGCGGACATCGTTACTCCCCCCTGCTCCGGCGGTCTCCCCTTTCCCAAACCGGAAATCCCAGTGCGAGAGTTTGAAATGCGTATCCCGACAATGCAATGTGGGAACCGCAGAACAGCAGAAATGGATATCGCCAAGTCCTCGGGCTTCGCACTGCCCAATCCGTCGAAAATCCACCACCACACAACCTCTGGACTCGTTGGTGGTCAACAGCGCGGCCTTCTCCCCGCGCGTCTCCCAGCCTCCACTTCTTTCTTTTCCCGCAGCTGCTCGTAGCCAACGGTCTGGACCGGCTCTGGGGGCGAGACCCGTCGAAAAAACATTGACGCCAACCGGCGGCCCCCCCCAGGGCACGTGACGTGGGGTTGATGTTCGGGGTTGGGGGGGGGGGGGGGGGGGGCCCCCCCAAAGTTGAAAAGGACCCCAAAGTAAAATTATTTAATTAAATAAAACACCCCAAATTTTTTTTTAGTGGAGAAAACCCCCCGCACAGAAAACAAAATT